>JAWWEQ010049498.1:0-13337 GCA_035583055.1 Torymus tubicola
TGGTCAATGAAATTACTAGGAGCTATTTTTAGTTCAATTACACATTTATTAGTAGTATTGAATAATAATAATGCTAACTTTTCAAATGCTGAGTCGAAAGGATGATATGTAAACTTTTACTTAACTTGTTTAAAAAGATGATCTCGACTCGTCGCCAGGATCATCTTTAACCTAAATTAACCGTTTAATAAAAGAAGCGAAGTATGTCACGCGCATTAGTACCAGGCGCCCAGACCGCGAACTCCGTACAACTCCAGCTGACAATAGGAGAAACGAATATTTTATCTAGGCCAATACGAGCCATATCAAGTTTTTAGAAAAATCTTATATTAATAATTCATCTGTATTAATCGATCGCGAATTAAACGCGTATATATTGAAACAATCAAATAGACCGAATAAGAACATTTTGTAAAATTAACTACATCGATTCTATATCCATTTATTGTAAATCTTATAATTCAATAAATAGTGAAATTGTGTGAACAACAGTCCAATTATTTACAAGAGCCTACATCCAATATAAAGGTAAATCAATAAAATAAATATATATACATTAATTGCTATCAATTTATAACAATATCGAATCAAATCAAAACCATAAAAGTATATTCCCCAACTCCAGGACTTAACAGGTATATATTCAATGTTAAACATTCAATGATAGATATTCAGTGGTAAATGTTCCACGGTAAATGTTCAATGGTAAATATTCTATAGTAAAGATTCAATACTAAATTTTCAAGGGTAAGTATTCAATAATTAATGATCAATATTCAATAAAACAGGCGCATAAAAAATAAAAAGTGGTCTGTACCAAAACATTGACTATCATATTCTTATGAATGTAGATGCGCCGACCTCAAATATGACGTTAGATTTGGTCTACCAGCTCAGGATTTTGAGATACCTATAAGTATAAAAATTTCGGGGTGTCTCAATTTGAAGGTCAAATATATTATTTTTTCTTAATTTTTCAGTGCTACTGTGTAGAACTAGTTATGCCCTACATAATTCATTTTAAATTATCTGAATATAACTTTTTTTCTTGAAGATATATGAAATTAAAATTTCTAATCATCTTCAGATGACTATTTCTTCTTTGAGATACATTAACTGAATATTTTAATTTAATATATCTTCAAGAAGAAGAATAGAGAGAGAGAGACGCGGCAACGTCAACTGCGAGCGGAGACAACGAGGATTCACTCCATCCCCATGGACTCTATGTGCGTTCCGACTGCGATGGCTGGCCAGTCCCGAGTAAGTCCCGTTTGACTACTTGTTACGAATAATGAATACGAGAAGCGATAAAGCCGGCGGCTTTCGTAAACTTCCCGTTTGACTACTTGTTACGAATAATGAATACGAGAAGCGATAAAGCCGGCGGCTTTCGTAAACGTCCCGGCCTATGCGTTATTGCTTGATATCAACGTTCCTTTTAAACTTCGAATAAAGTCAATTCTATTTTTATCTTAACTGTCGAGTCACACATTTTCATTTAGAGTGCCGGACCCGTGCATGCTTCCCGAATAGCGCCCTCTACTCCTTTTCAGCTACAGTTAGCCGAGGGCATCGACTCTTGGAGGAGAAAACGTAACGGAAAGGTAAGAGAAGAATAAATCGCTGTTTCTAAAGAAGCGGTGTTGTACGTGAGAATCGGATGTTACATCTAAGGCTAGGTAGAGCCAGCAGCTCAGAGTTCTCGCGCCGGTGTTGGCGGCAGTGCCTTAGAGCAAGAGGAGCTCGAGTAGGAAAAACCCTAAGCTGTCTACAATGAAAGCTTGAGGCAGGTGTTCAAGACCCTTGTACCACTATGCCAACTGCCGAACAGCAGGATTACTTTTACGTAGAACCCTCGCAAGTGTGTAGCAGAAGTATATTACGTGTAGAGAATCGTAGCCTGTTATAAAACATAGCTATAGAAATAATAATGTAGAAGAAACAATCCTGTTTTAAGGTTTTAAAATTAATAGAAAATATTCGTTCGAGAAAGATAAAAAATTGGCTTCTATGTTATTAGATTTTGATGAAGGAGAAATTAATAAGTTTGAGATACCAGATCAATGGAACATAGATATTTGTCATAAAATTTATATGTCAATTAATTCTTCACATGATCGCGTTATTTTAGCAACATATAATGAAGATACTAAAATTATAATAAAAAAAGTTTTAAATTTATTAAATGGTAAAACATATACATATATTATATTACATTATAGTATAGATTACGCTACACACAAACGAGTTGACCAATCGGATGAAAGTATTCACTTACAATATCTTGTAGAAATGCTAAATACTATTAGAGGAGGTTTACCGCCATATGAATTAAAATTAAAAGTAAATTTCATTGTTATGTTAATTAGAAACTTAAGTATAGCAGATGGTTTAAATAATGGTATTCGATTAAAAATAACTGGCTTATACAATCATAACATTAGAGCAGAAATAATATCAGGAGAAAGAATTGGTGAAGAAGTATTTATACCGCGTATGACGTTAAATACAGGAGATTCAACTACATTTCCATTTACCCTATTCAGAAAGCAGTTACTATTAGCTTTTGCTATAACGATAAACAAATCTCAAGATCAAAGTTTCGATTTTATAGGTATTTTTCTAAGACGACCGTTATTTGCTCATGGCCAACTATATATTGTTTTGTCTGCGTATAGAAATCCAAACACTATTTTTATTAAAAATGAATTGTAAAATTCAACAATATAAAATATTGTTTGGGAAGAAATTTTCAACCTTTAATACAAATACTTATATAAATTTTATATTTCGATGTTGCATTATTTCGCGGCAGTAGCCTATTCCGGTTTCTATATTAAAATTAGATTTAGCTGTCGGAAGTGGGAGTTTAGTAAGTATAGTCGCTCCAGGCTCATCGATGCTAGATTGTTTACAACGGAATCGAAAAGGCTGGATCGACGGAGCCCTACACACGAGGCCGGTGCGGGACCCGTATGCCCTCCCCCCAGGTGTGTTACGCATTTTTCAATTCCTCGAATAAAAAAACAGTCCAAAATAAAACATGAATGAATTAAAACTAAACGTTGAAAACAGTTATATCTGTTCATATAGTAATAGAGGCAGGAGGTGGGTCAGGTAGTGGAGAAGTGGTGGGGCATGTGGTGGAGCACGTGGTGGGGGCATGTGGTGGGGCAGGTGGTAAAGCACGTGATGGGGAAGTGGTGGGGGGCCTCTTGACCATTTGAAAATAACGTAAATTTTAAAGGAATTTTTGGTTAAAAAGTGGTGGGGGGTGGTGGAGCCAAATTCTCACTACAACTACTACACTAAAACATAAGAAGATATATACTAGTGGTGCTACGTTCCCCGGCGGAGGACGGGGATCGATTGGAATGCGAAATTACAACTCAATAAATTAAATGTAAATAAAGATAGGTTAGGTTTAATAAGTTAAAAAGTGAAAAATATAATATTCATAATTTCTAACTAGCGATGCCCCAATACGCTATCTGTAACGTCAGCTGATCCGGCAACTGACGTCACACCTATTCTATTATTCACCATGTACGTGAGGTAATATGCGCCGCACGTACATGGTATTCTACATTCCGCACTTGCCGTATTACGTACACACTACATACTGCAAGTGCATTGAAAAATAGTCAGGCTCGTTGTGCGAGAGAGCAAAGGCTGGATGACAAGCGCACTTGGTTGAGAATACGAGCGATATAGCATACGACAGGTGAAACAAGCTTGTCATATGTTATTGTTATTTTTCGCGTCCTTCACGTTACGAGAATGTAACGTTACACTGCGCGAATTACACTTTCAGCCTCAGAACACTTCGCATGTACTCTCTGAGGTTCAATCAGCGAAGCAACAATTAACAACGACATGCTGTCCACTCGCAATCTCGCGTAGCCAGCATTTCGCGCGCGTTACCCGTCAACGACCGAACGACAACAAAAAGTCTGCTAGGTTCTTTCTCTAGGCTTGTTAATCATGCTCTAGTTACAGCTCTAATTCTGCATCGAGGCGCTATCTTTTGTTTAAATAACAAAGCAGCTAATCACTTTGTCGCCTGTCTATCTATTTAATGGGTGACATGGAAAAGACAGTGAATTTCTCACTTTACCATTAGGATCCATAATCATGGAAAAAAGACATCGGTCACAAAAATTTGAAGCTATTGGTCGATTAAATATTATATCGCCAAAAGATAATGAGAGATTCTTTCTTAAATTATTACTAAATCATGTAAAAGGTGTTATTTCTTTTACAGATATACGAACTTTTGATAATATTACATATGAAACTTACAAAGAGGCAGCACTTGCTATGCTATGGGTCTTATAGAAGATGATTTACAAATTTACGTTATTTTTGAAGAAGCTACTCATGTAATGCTTTCATTTCAATTACGTAAATTTGTTGCATAATTTATTTTAGCAGAAAACATTCAAGGTAATTTGATTTGGAAAAAATTCAAACATTTTTTCTGAGAATTTTAAAGAAAATAAAGAAAATAATGCTCTATCGCATATTCAAAGTATATTGGGAACTGAAGACAAAAGTTGTAAAGATTTCAGTTTACCTGAACCAATAATATTTAATAGTATTGCTGAAAATTCTGAAAATGTAACACACAGTAAGAGTATTTTTTATATTATGTTTAATCAGTTAATAAATGACCAAAAATCAATTTTCAATGAAATAGTAAACAGTGAATATAAAATTCATTTTATTGATGATCCTGGAGATTCAGGTAAAACTTTTTTATACAAAACATTAATACATTATTTTATATCTTTGAACAAAAAAAACTTTATCCATGACTTGGACTGGAATCGCTTCTATTATATTACCTAAAGGTATGACAAGTCATCGTACTTTTAGACTTCCTTTAGATTTCAACAATATTGAAACTACTTTTTTAAAATTCGAATCGGATAAAAAAATTGAGAGAAGTTAATTATATTATTTGGAACGAAACATCAATGATTCTAAAAAAGGCTTTACAAATAGTTGATCAAACTCTAAGAGATGTATATTTTAATGATATTCCATTTGGTGGAAAATTGATCACATTAGAAGGTGATTTTCGGTAAATTATTCCAGTTATGAAATATAGTCACAAAAATAGTATTATTGAAGAAACAATTAAATTTTCTGTGTTATGGCCACTTTTTAAAGTTTTAAAATTAACTCAACATATTCATTCGGAAAATAAAGAATTTGCTTGACTATTGTTAGAGTTGGGTGAAGGAAAAATTAATCCATTTATCATTCCGAATAAATGGAAAACGAATAATTTTTGTAAAGAAATTTATAGCAACATTAATATTAAAACTTCAATAGATCGTGTAATCTTAACTGCTCATAATAAAGATACTAAAATTATTAATAATAAAGTTTTAAAATGATTGAATGAAAAAATACATACATATTATAGTTTAGATTATGCAACTCATAAGGGAGTTGATCAAACAAATGAAAATATTCATTTAAATTATCCAGTTAAAATGCTTAACAATATTAGAGAATGTCTTCCACCTCATGAATTAAAATTGAAACTAAATGCTATTGTTATGTTAATTAGAAATATAAGTATTACAAAAGGAATGTATAATGGTACACGTCTAAGAATAACTGGATTATATACGCTCATAACGTTTAGACACAAATAATTACAGGCGAAAGAATTATTGAAGAGATTTCTATTCCACGAATAACATTAAATACTACAGATTCATCTTCATTTTCTTTTATTCTTTACGGAAAAAAATTTCCAATTGTATTAGCTTTTGGATGTTGTATTATCTCGGTATAAAAACCCAAATAAAATATTTATTAAAAATGTTGTCTAATATCTTGAAATATTTATTTAAAATGTTGTCTATCTCTACATCTTGTACTAATCTTAACTTCAATTTCAATTAAAGTAATTAATGAAATAGCACCTATAAAAACCATGAAACCATACAAAAAGAAATATGCTCCTTATTGGTCCTGAGCTGAGGCAGCTCATCGATGAGCGCAATGCTGTCCATAGAAGATACAAACGTACTCGGCGTGCAATGCTGCATGATGAGTTTCGTCGGCTCAGCAATGAGCTTGACTTGCACATTATTTAAGAGCGAAACTCCTTCATTCATAATCGTCTTGCTGATGCTGTTGATACTAATAAGCATATTTGGAGGGAAATGCGCAATCTCGGCCTCATGCCAAAGCGAGGAGAGGAGGACCTTGTCGGCTTCACACCAAGGGAGCTGAATACTCAATTGGCAGGAATCTCTGTCTCACCCCACGAAAACATCGAAGAAGCGATGGACTTTATTTTTCCTGCACAGAAGTTTTACCTTGAAGCCTGTTAATCTTAACGAAGTAGTTCTTGCCATTTCACATTTCTCTTCGCAGGCGAGGGGTGTTGACGGGCTGCCTCAAAGCCTAGTTGTGAAGGCTCTTCTTGTCATTGGTGATTATTTAGTCAGCATTTTTAACTCCTCCTTTGCGCGGGAGATCTTTCCTAGTTCTTGGAAGCAGGTACAGGTGATTGCGCTCAAGAAAAGAGCAACTTCGTCTTCAGTTTCGGATTTCCGACTAATAGCGCTCCTCTGCTTTCTCTCTAAGGTACTGGAAAAGATCGCTCATGACCAAATCACGGAGTATTTAAGCCAGAATAATTTGCTTGACCCCTTCCAGGCCGGATTCCGAAAACATCACCGTACTCAAACTGCTTTACTCAAATTGAGTGACGACATGCGAATGGCCAAAGACGAAAAGAAACTAACACTACTACTTTTATTCAATTTTAGTAAAGCCATTGATACCATCTCGCCAACAAAATTGCTGAATAAACTTCATCAAGCGGGATGTTCCAGGTCGGCTTTCATGTGGATCAAATCGTATTTACAGGGCCGAACTCAAATGGTTATTACCAATAATAAAGGAAACTCGGACTGGTTAGAAACTAATCTGGAAGTTCCACAGGGATCTGTCTTGGGCCCACTGCTGTTCTGCCTTTACGTGTGATATTACTAAGGACCTTCAAAGCTACGTTGATATTACTAAGGACAGGATTGGCGAAGGCATAGCTCGGCTGCCACATGCGGCGCAGCTCGTCTCTGAATGGGCGGCGAGCTCCGACCTGCCCAGAAAACCAAGACAATTATATGTGGGTCCAAAAGGAATATTAACGTTGTTAATGAAATGAATCGGCCAGGCATTGAGTTGCAGTCTGGTTTAGTGACGAGTTCGTGAGTATCGGAGTCACTCGATAGCAAACTTCCATGGAAACCGTACATAAACCAAGTAGCTTAAAAAGTCAACAAAGCCCTTTATAGCCTGCGATTTATCAGGGCATGCACCATCGAGACTCTCCGCAAAAGGCTAGTAGAGACTTTGATTCATCCAGATCTTCACTACTGCGAGGTAGTTTATCTAGACGCAAATGACGAACAATAAACGAAACTACAACGTTTGAACAACTCATGGGTGAGGTACATCCTTGGGGTCAGTCGTGATGAGCACATCTCTTCCTACCGATAACAGCTAGGCTGGCTGTCAACAGAGGCGCGGAGACAATACTACATGATGCTTCTGATATATAAAGTTTTGCGCATCCGTGAAGCGACTTATTTAGCGACTCTTTTCAAAAAGTTCAGTCCACGGGCAACTTTTCGAGGCGAGCCTCCGAAACTCGCCCATGAGGAGGTAAAAACCAACTTGAGAGAAAATTCGTTTAAAATTAAGGGGCCAGACTATAGAACTCCCTACCCTCCTCTATTCGCAACCTCCCATCTCTCCAAACATTCAAGAGGGCACTGCGTCAACATCTATTTGACCGCGACACCTAGCCTCCTAGAACGAGATATGGAGCTGCCAGTATATTAATTTAAGTTTAACGCCACGGTGATATTATATTATATATATTATGTGATATTAAAATATTATACGTGCTGTGATACATCTGACAAATAGACCTGTATTATAACCTTAATTTTATATTACATTTTATTGATACATCACCACTTGTTTTTATATTTACACAGTGTTCCTTTGTTATTTTATATAATGTCTGACATATTTTGTATAAATTGTATGCTTTATTACTGATATTCTCAACTTGTATTTTAGTTTTGCCGCTGAGGCGAATAAAGAGTAATCTCTCTATCTCTCTATACGTCTCTATCACTATTTGTCTATCTCTACGACTCTGTCACTACGTCTCCGTCGCTCTGAGTCTATCTCTACATCCCTCTCTCCTTCTCTCTCTCTCTCTGGTCGGGTAACTGTCAACATTACGTTATATCGCTCCTGCCTTATTTTGTGCTTTATTTAAAGCCTTTTCACTCCGCGGAGTGCATTTTTGCAGGAAAGCATCTCCACCGGATCTCAAGCTCCCAGCCCAACTGCCCGTGTTTTACATGGTGTTCTATGAGCCAGGAGTTGCTTTTCCTTTTGAAGACGCTTACCCTAACCTTTAAGACCAACAAGCTTCCATCTACGTACGGCTTTTGGTTGCCACCGTTGGAGCAAAGAAGTGAGAGACACCAATTTGCAACGTCGACTCCGATTCTCCATTTCTCCAGCACACCAGCTGCACATCTGCAACCACTGCAATGCCTCAACAATAACGTCCAGCTTTCCATTCAAACGGCACTATCAACGACAAATTCAAATTCTGCGGGTATTTTGATAGCAGACGGAAATCTGTCAACAACAACAGCAGTGTCGTCTGTCCGTTCTGTTTGTTTTGGAGCATGGCGAATAGGTGTGCTGTGTGTGGTGAGGCTTCAACGAGACAACTTAAGACTTGCCTCAAATGTCACCTTGGCACTCAAAGTGCTCTGTCAAGAGGAAAAATACCCCGCGTAACGTATGCAGCGAGAAGAAGCAGCTATCAATACAAACCGATGCGCCATCATTAAATAAGTCGACGAGCATGCAGGTGAGTGACCGTGTGTCTAAGCCAGTGCGACACACGCCGAATACTTCTTCAAGTACTGCCCCCCACCACCGTGCACCTCTCGGATCATCGACGCCAGCCGCTATGCTCTCCACTTGCGGCAGCAGCGCGTGCGTATCTGGCTCGCTTCTTACAGTTGGCGCCGAGGCGGCTACACAGGATGCAGGCGCGCAGGGGCGAAAAGCGCCGGGGCGTCAAGTCAAGCGGGCAGGCTACCCGCAGGCGCCCAAGCCGGCGCTAAGCAACAGTGTCGGAAGGGACATTGTCGCTGAGGCGCCGGCATCAATGATCGCGAAAGAAGAGGACGAGTACGTGGTCAACTCGGCCGATATTAGCGAAAAGAAATTCGCGCTTCTGACGTCCTCCACCCAGGTATTACCCTCACCATTGGGAGATGTAAACCTGGATGGAGTAGCTAATGAAATAGTACCTGTGAGTACATTGGAGCTGTTTTTTCAGCGATTCGACATGCTCGAGAAGCAGTTGGACCAATTAAAGGGCCTCGAGAATTGGAGCCTTGAACTGCGGAGTGCCACCTGTGTGTTGGGCGAATCTGAAAATTCTCCTAGCGCAGGGCTAGCGACGCGGGTTTCTGTTTTCGAGAAAAAGATAGAAAAACAAAACAGTTTGTTAGAACAACTTAACGGTAAATACCAACTGCTTTTCGACGAAAAAATTTCAATAGATGAAAAATTTGAGAATGCAATCAGCATCCTTGAAAGTCTCCAAAGTACTCGCAGAAAAGGCGCGTTAATTGACAACCTAGATCACAATGTACCTGTGTAACGCGAGATTAACAGCTCCGCCATCTCTGCAAAAAACAGCTCTGAAACAGTTTACCCATCCTCTCAGCCGGGTCCCGTGAATTCTCTCACGCGATCTGGCGGCACTGACTCTGTGTGCTGCGAAGTTATATTAAATGGGATTTTAAATAAAGATTTCAAAGAACAAACTGAAACTAGTGATGAAATTGCCTTCGCAGTACTCAAGACAGTTGTTCCTATAATCAAATGGGAAAATATCGTCGGAACACGTGTTATGCGTGCTCGAGGCCCGTCCAAGAGAGATGGATGCAATGCGGAGGAGGGCTTGGTGTCGCGATCAGGCGCATTGTCCTCTTGTATAGTTAGGCTTGACAGTGCGAGCCTAGTCAGGAAGGTGATGCGGGCGAAGCGCACGCTTGCCCACAACTACCTTACAATAAATGACGTTGACTCCGCGCTACTTGGTCCGGTCTCGGCTGCCTGTGTGTCCAACCACAAAATATTTATTAATGAAATGTTGCCCCAAGAAAAATTTGAAGCTTTTAAAAGTTTACGTACCACCGCCCAGGGGCTGGGCATTAAATATGTTTGGCACTCGGGCGGCCGTTTCCTGGCCAGGCATAAGGGTGGCGAGCGTGCTCATGTTTTTGCCACGTTATCCGACCTGCATGTCATTCAGACGGCGAGCCAGTCTGCCACTAATAAACATCTATCTCAAGGTGATAAAGTGAGTGTGTTGTCTACTGGTAACGATGGAAATGTTCCAGTGCACGGGGCAGAGCAGGCAGTCAGATCGGAGCGTGCCTCATGACAGGGCTCGACTGCTGACGGACGAATGCGGGGCAGGGCTCTTCTCAGGGCGGGGTTTAACAACATCAACTCTCTTAGGTCTCGACCGAATAATCTCCGACTCTATCTCTTCGAAAATCCGACCAACCACTTCTTTGGAATAGTTAAATCCCGGCTAGGCCCCGATGTTAATGACAGTCTGATTCAGATAGATGGCCACTCGGTAACTAGGCAGGACCTCAACATATATGGGGGTAAAGTTGCACTGTATCCACGGGATGACTTTAAAGTTACTGTTTTAGTGTCATCAGTAACTCAGGGACCTAGGAAATCATTCATCCCTGAGTACTTATTATGCAGGCTGCAACAGGGCTCCTCCCCTCCCATTCTTGTCGGTATCATCTATAGACCCCCACACATAGCTCTGCAAAGGGACACTAACCTACTTCAGTTTCTGCGTGACCTGGGTGCCGAATATAGCCATAAGTTCATCACGGGGATCTGAATGCAAACTTGTCACTAGCGTCCGACGCGGATGCACTTAACATCCGAAACCTAGCCCGGGAATTATCACTACACATCGTACCTCATGGCTCAACCCATCACATGGCACCCACATCTCACACCTGGATTGACTTAATACACCATACGAATGAATGCTTGCCCAGTTTTGGTAAACACGCGGTCATTGACGCTACTATTAATTATTTTGTGCGGTAAGAGATTCCTTCTCTTACAGAGATTTTAAAAGTATATGCCCGGAATCTCTCAATGAACTGCTTGTAAACTGTGATTGGGTAAGCATGAGTTCGATCGAATCCGATTTGGAAGGTGCACTGCATTCACTCAATCAAAATGTAAATCATGCAATAGAAAAATTATCTCCTTTAAAAATCGCAAAACCTCGTGACACACAAGTGCTCCTTGGATTGGTCCTGAGCTGAGACTGTTGATTGCCAAACGCAATGCAGCCCATAGACGCTATAAGCGCACTGAGCGGTCAGCGGTGTTCGATGAGTTTTTTCAGCTCAGTAAGGAGGTTGAATTTCGGATTCCTCAAGAGCGCAACTCCTTCCTACACAAACCTATGCTAACAAGGATATATGGATGGAAATGTGGAATCTTGGCCTTCTACCGAAGGGTAAGGAGGAAGATCTGTGCGGCTTCACGCCGGGTAACGCGCACTTTGCTGGTATCTCCGTATCCCCCTTTGAAAACTTAGATGACGCAATGGACTCTATTTTACCTGCAACTGAGGAGGGTTTTTCTTTTAAACGAGTTTCGTTGAGTGATGTATTCCTTGCTATCTTCAACTCCTCTTTTGCGCAGGAAGTCTTCCCGAGTCCCTGGAAGCAGGCGCAAATCATTGCACTCAAGAATCGAGTAGTGCCATCATCGGCGTCGCACTTTCGTCCCATTGCCCTTCTTTGGTTCCTGTCTAAGCTGCTCGAAAAGATAGCCCATGAACAAATCATGGAGTATCTCAATAATAACAATCTACTCGATCCACTCCAAGTCGGATTCAGAAAACATCATAGCACTCACTGACTGCACTTCTTAGACTCACTGACGACATACGGATGGGTATCTACAACAGAAAACTGACGCTACTACTGCTTTTCGACTTTAGTAAAGCCTTTTACACCATCTCTCCGACAAAACTTCTGCGTAAACTGTGTCAGCTCGGGTTCTCTAGGACAGCTCTCCTTTGGATCAAGTCCTACTTGCAAGGCCGCACCCAGATGGTCATTACCAATAAGAATGGTAACTGTGAATGGCTTGGAACAAATCTGGGTGTTCCGCAGGGTTCTGTCCTTGGTCCCTTGCTCTTTTGTTTATATGTTAATGACCTACGTGACGTACTTGACGCTGACGCTATTACACATCTGTTCTATGCAGACGACCTACAGATATACATACAACCGACCAAAGATGAGATCCTTGAGAGCATCGCTCAACTTTCCAACGCTGCGTAAATGATGGCTGGATGGGCTGAGCGCTCTGGTATTCCACTCAACGCTGGCAAAACCAAAGCAATTGTCTTTGACTGCAGGAAAAATGTCAACTTCGTTAACTCACTAGATTTGCCAGGCCTTGTCATGCATACTGGTGAGCATATCCCATTCAGTAGCGATGTTGCGAGTCTAGGTGTTACTCTAGATAGTAAATTGACATGGAAACCGCACATTGACACAGTGCCTAAGAAAGTTAATAAAGCCCATTACAGCTTCCGGTTTATAAGGGCATGTACCACCGAGACTTTACGCAAACGGTTAGTTGAGTCCTTAGTTCAGCCGCATCTGGACTATTGCTCGGTCGCGTATCTGGACGCTACGGACGAACTGCGACTAAGAGTGCAGCGATTGGGCAACTCATGCGTGAGGTACATGACTGAGGCCAAGAGACGAACATATTACTCCCTTTATTAGTCGCTTGCGCTGGCTTCGTTCTGATTCACGCAGGCTTTATTTTGCAGCTCTTTTGCTATACATGATTATACAGCTGCGTGAGCCTAGCTATTTGGCTGGATTTTTTACAAAGAGCAAGCCAAGGGCGACTAGTAGATATGTACAGCCGGAGCTGAGAGTCCCCGCCATGAACTACAAGTGGGGCGACAGGGCGTTTCTCGTCCAGGGCGCCCGACTATGGAACTCTCTCCCTCCATCCGTTCGTCACCTTCCCTCGTACAAGTCTTTTAAGAGAGCGGTCCGTCAGCACGTTGTAACGGGCGCTGGTATAAGGTCCGAATAATCATATATACAGCGTAGCGAGATTCGAATCTCGCGCACTTATTCGGATCGCGATCAATAGCGCGCCGCGCGGAGCTCGAA
>JAWWEQ010049499.1:0-13335 GCA_035583055.1 Torymus tubicola
TTTGTTATTCGTTGGCCCAAAAACTTGACCAACCGTTGCAGTTAAGCCATTTTAGTTGGGTTATTTTTTACCAGGGTATGAATGTAGTTAGATAAGATATATTTGTATTAATAAGCTTATTATGCAAAAGCTTTAAGTAAGAATCGCAATTATTATTAAGCAATCTCTTTTATGTAAGTTACTTTTTTATAAAATACAACAAGAAAAATATCTATAATCTGTGAACTGTATTTATTACTTTGAATATAATTGTATCTTAAGGACTAGCTTAGAAAAATAAAAAAGACAGATACATAAATTTATTTATTAAGATATTATAAGCAAAACTAATTTCCGAAGAAAAGCCATGTGTAAAAGAGTGCGTCGTATATTATATCTATTTTTAACTATTCCTCAATAAAATTGGAATGCTTGTGATATATTTACATACAAATTTAAATATATGTACGTTTTCATTATTAATAATTGTCAATAAAATTACGTCATAGGTTATTGATAAATAAATCATATATTTAATGTTTTTCCATCTATAATTATTTATGTAATTTTTAAATTTGATATCGTTCTTAGGCACTGAATCTAAAAAGAGTACTTTGTACAGTAAATTTTGGACAAACGAATTTGAATAATTCTCTAATTTTAATATTAATTAAATTATGACTTATTACTATCGTTGGATTGGTAAGGTAAGTTGCAAAAATAGAGGACGGTATTCCAGCTCCTTAGTTGAGGTCTCAACTGGCACAAGTCTCCACTACGTACACTCTACAATTTCTTCGCATATTCTATACTGGACTATCGAGAGTTAAACTAACGAGATTTGCCTAGCATCTAACATTGCTTTGAAAAGACATCTAAAATATTTTGAAATTTTTCTGGTATCAGAAACCATAATTATCTTTGCAGGCTTTTATACTTCGTATACCCTTGAACTTACACACTGATTTAGATATTTAAATAATTTCGTCACAAGGTTTAAATAATTTCCATTACTTAATTTCTTTAATATATTGTAAAATATTATTTCGTTGCATTCCAACAGTGAAAACTTCAGATTCAGTCGAAGCAAATTATTAATATAAATTTAGACTTTATTTAATAAAATCAGCTCGTGTACGAGTAAAACTGATTTTCAGTGTAAGAACATTTTAATTTTTGATTACGGAACAAAATATTTTCGTAGATATTTGTTTCGCTTCATATATAATATTATATTTTCATCTTGTTTATAAGAATTGAATAAAATTTACATTTTTTACTTCTATATTTTGCAAAATTTGTTGCATTATATGAATGAAACTAATAAACCAGATATAGTTAATTTCATCAATAAATGAAACTTTCTTATAAAAGAAAATAATAAAAAAATATTTGAAGCGAGAAATTTTTATAATTGTTTACAATTGATTCGTTATGTGAGGAAGTGAAAATAATAAAATGTGCACGCAACGTGCTTGGATATAACTAAAATATATTTTTTTACATAAACAAAAGATAGCAATTTAAAAAAAATTAATTCACTGTACAAAAATCAGTCTGTTATAAATATTTTTTTTTAATTTGTCTCTACTTTCAAATGAGGTTCATAATTATAGGTAAATAATTTTAACGACAAAAATCCACCTGAGCCTTCACTACTTTTATGAAATACGCCCAGTCCAGAAAGTGGAACAGGTGGATACGTTTCAACTGATTGTAAATCTATAAATGGTATCGTATTTTGTCCAGCATCAGTTTCTAAAGACGATGTAGTAAAATATAGAAATTGATTGGTTTGAGATGTTGGAACTGCAGGAGCCCCGGAATTAGTCGGTATATCAAGATTGTTAAGATTTACTTCAGTCCTAAAAATTAATTAAAAATTATATAATTTATATTATGAAATGAAAATGTTTAAAAGTATTATTATGCTCACATGTCACTTTTTTGCACGGATCGTTCATGTCCGCTAGGTTCTTTATATGTTGAATACCAGACACCACTATTAGTATTTAGTTGACCAGTTGTAAAGTTAAACGGTGACATATAAACTTCTAAATTTAAATGATAACCTGATTGCAGAACTTCATTTACCGAAAATTTCAATCCAGTGACAACAGAGTTATCAGCTGGTTTTTTATCAGCATAATCTAAATCGTCTAAATTGATAGCTGCTTTCCTATATAAGTTTTCATCCCCAATTATTGCTCCGTTAACTTTCCACTCGAGTACGTGATAATCGTGATTCGCTCGAGGGATGTATTCATATTTTTCTCCTTTTGTACCTGGTAACGGTTCGTTCAATTTATAGCCTTCTATTGGCTTCCAATGTAAGGTATTTTCATCAATAACGCCTCCCGGTAACAATTTTCCTTCTTGAATTTGAATATGGATGATATGATTCACTTTTCTAAATCTGACTCCCGTTACAACTCTGCAGCATAATTAAATAGTAAATCAAACGAGATAAACGTTATTTTTGGTTGAAATACAACATACAAAAAAATATAACATAGTTACTTGTTACTGTTAATATCAGCTATTACGGATCTCAAGTTAACATAACGATCAGAGTTACTATAGTCAAAATCATCACAAGTACACATGCAGTAACTACACGCAACGGTACCACGAGTCCAACTGGAAACTTGCGTCGAAGGTGCTTTACAACTTCCTTTTAGACCATAACGCTGACTATTTCCGTATTCAATATAATCATATCGACGACTACTATCTTTGTCCTATAAATAAACAGTATTTTTGTACGTTTTTTTCATGAAAAAAAATAAAATGTCGTTGCATGTACTGCTTATGAAAGATATATAAATAAAAATAATTGCTAATTAGTTTTTAACAACTTTTTGATACCTACAGATGGGCATATCCACATATCGGAGCTAATTTTATATTCACAATTCCATAATTGACCATCACATCTTCTTTGCTGCGCACAAATTTTCTTATCATAGCAGTCGAATACTCTAGTTCGCTGATAATCTGGGCAAGTTCTTGTACAAGTTCTTTCTATATTAATATCGGCCTCATTAACTATGTATTTTTGAAAGACATTTTTTAACTTTGTATAAGTGACGTCTAACAAAAAAATAATTACATTTCAATATTATAATTAAAAAAAAACTATTGTGTTTCATTATAAGTAAAAAAAGAAACCTTCATCGTATCCAAATGTATCACATTTCCAAACAGCGCGAGATGCTGATGCCATCGCTTTTTTTACAGCGTTCAATGTATTTGAAATCCTGTTAATGAATTGTTCTTCTGCTAATTCTATCTCACCAGTATGATTTCCTTGAATGAAATGTAAACGTAATTAGCTTTATTTTTAAAATTAAATGTATTTTTATTAACAGTGATATCATTGTTTTTATTTTTAATAATTTTAATAAATACATTTATTTTATCAAATCATATTTTTGGTTACTAATAAACATCATTTGTATCAAAATGTTTGTATAAATAATTTTCTTACTACGATTATTATAAACCACGTAAAAAACATTTATATTTATGTATGAGCAATATACGCATCATATATCATCACAGCGTCGGAGTAAAATCTTAGCCATTTTATTTTTCATTTAATGACTATATATATGGCCTATACTCTAAAAACAATATATGCAACAGTTACAGGCGTCTTATTGTAGAAAATAGTATGGTCAATATTTTCCTTCACATATTTAGTGAATACGGGTTGTATCTTACCGATATAATGAACAAGAGAAAATATATAATTTCACAAACATACTTTAATTGAATTTCGAAGAATTTTTAATTATCATCAATATATATTACCAATGAAACGTTTGAGTATAAAAATCGTATTACTAGTATGGAGAATTAAAATAGAAATTAGACAATACATTGAATTGATGATGAGTCGCGCAACTTTTTGGGTTTTAAATTAAGCAGTTAAAATGCATATTTCAAACTATTTAATTACCTCTATCGAATAATTGTAAAATAGAGTAAGAAGATTGGATCATTGTGTATCCCTTAATGTCGGCAAACGCAATAGCATTATATAAGCTGTAAAGTATTTGTTGAAGTGACTGCTGCCTTTTGCACATTTGTCTAGGTGTCTGAAAATATTAGGCATCATTAGGTAACGCCTCAAAATCTGATTTTGTATAGGTCAATTAAATATATTGCATCTCAGGAATAAATTAGGATCCCTTTCATTTAAGATAAACCAACGATAAATTTGAATAAGCTAGAAAAATATAAAAAGGGTTTGTCTTAACTTTATTCTTCAGTTTAGCACTTGATATCCGAATAATCAAACTACCCAAATTTTTAGAGATGTCAAAATGAAGAAAATATGAAAAAATTAAAAAATATTTAAAATTAATTGACGCGCGAGAATGAAATAAAATGTTATTTAGCATTTTCATTGGTTTTTTAAAAATTGGATTAGTTCATTGTTATATTAATTATCATTAAAAGTAACTTATTTTTAAACTACTATAATGCTTGTAGGTTCACATTACATGTGATTTTTTGTATATAAATTAACTTACCTGAGTGCTTCGTGATAAGATGGTAAGAATGCTATCGCCAACATTTGCATCCGTTTGAACAAGCATCCAATGCATTGTTTTCAAAACATTTGGTAGCTCGTTGAGGTCATGCGATGTTGCATGTTCTGCAAAGTCTATAAGCGTGTCTTTTTCAAAGTCTCTTGGAGACTTGACATAACTAATAAAATTTTCAAATAGATTTTCGATTTGATTAATGCGCAAGTAAATTTCGAATAAATTGTTTCTCAAATTGATTTGATCCGGTAGTTCGTTTACGATTTTATCGATTATCTCATCTTTCATATTATTCATATTTACTTTAAGTGAGTCTAACTTCTTTGATACGTGTTTTATTTGGTCGGTAAGACGTTGCTCCATTCCAGGATTTAATTTCTGATCACTTTCACTTTCTTTTGTCGTTTTCGGTTGTAGGATATTATATATCTCTTTTACCCCACTGTAGATTTCTTTACCAAACTTTATGACATTACCAGCCATACCAAAATATTTAGTGGCATCTCCCAAAAGCCCTTCAGATTCCCCGTGTGATTCATGATATGAGAAAATTAAAAGAAAAATGAACGTGTATTGTATTAAAGAAGCCATGGTCGCGCGAAAGTTTTTTTCACTTTTTTATATTAAAATCCTGAAATTTAAAGAAACATGATTTTAAATAACTTATATAAAATCATATATTTAATTTATTTATTAGAGTAATACTGGATACAGATAATTTAAATGAAAATAATGAAAATATGGTAAAAAAAATATTTAATAAAATGTATAAATCTTATTATAATGATCACAAATAGAATAAAATAGAGTAGACCTATATTTGTAGCTATTTATTATAATAAAGCATACATTAACTTGCTAAATTAATTTTTAATCGTACAATAAAATAAAAAGTAATCGTACTATAATAATAAAATGATTGATGTTACCTTGATCGTTTTTGGGGCATCTGGAGGGTTCGACTGGTCTTGAGGTAGTGCATGTAGCCCAATTTCATCCATTTATGAAATGAACTTTTGCGATAATTGGAAAATAAATAATGTGAATATAAGTTTTAAAATGTTTGAACAGTTGCTTTTGAAAAATCGAACTACATCCTTTTGAGTGTAAAAAATTTAGTACACTAGTGTATTTTATCTAATGCTTATGCATAAATTAATTGCTAATCAATCAGATAATGTCGTATAAGTTTATGCAAACGTCAAATCCACTTCTTTCATTGTTAAGTTAATTATATTTACTGTACAAAATAAATATCGACTATAAGAACCGCGAATAAAATTATTAAAATAAATTTAAAAGAAGCAAGTCCTACAAAGCCATTGGAAATTATTTAGGTAAGCCCAGACAAAAATATAAGAGCAAATTTCAGAAACTTTTAACTTTTTGGAAATTGCTAAATTTGAATTTAAAAGGCCATAACCCAAGCTCTTTACAAAGCATATCATTGAACCAAAAAAGATAATGTTCATTTTTTAATAGAGAAATAAAAAAAATACAACTTAATGCTACATTGATCTACCAGGACTTAAATTGAAGTTTTTGTAATAAAAAAAAACTCTAAAAGTTTGACAATGATTGGGAGTGACTTTTTTCACAGATCAAAAAACATATAAAAAACAAAAACAAAAAATAACTACTTTTTTTCATTCATTTTGTAATTTTTCGTAAACAATTCTTCCTCTATCATTAAGTTGGACGTTTAGTTATTTCTTTGTTAAAAACGAAAATTGTCTTTATGTGTGTTTTGTAAAAAAAAAACTTAAGTTATAGCCTTACGAATATAAAATTTTGTACCTTCTAAATATAGTTAAAAGTTTCTAGAAATAATTCATAAAGATTGCCTGCTTGATTTATATTCACCGCAGTTTTTTTAGCGAAGTCTACAAAATTAGCCCTTTCGCCCTTTTGACATGTGTGAAACACATTTTGCATGGAAGACAAACTTCACAAGTATATTGCTTGAATATACATATAGTGCTAGAATAAAACTTCTAGATACATAAAGTATTAAAAAAAAACACCAAAATGCAAGTTTCATTTCGTTAAAAAATAAATGTACATAATACTATATTCCTGTACTAGAAAAATATTTTCAGAAAACTGTTGACGGAAACCCTTTATGAAATAATATCTGCCTGAATGACATACAATTTAGTTTTTACCATTCATATAAAAGTTATATCATTAGTTTACGTTTGTATTTTCTTAAAATTTGCATTACCATATATAGTATAAGAGTAAATAGATTTAAAAACTGCCTCATATATTGGAAACAATTTAAGAAAGTACGTAACTCAACTGAATTCGTACTTTATCATAATATACGTATACGTAAATTTTAAAGTTTGAGAAATGCATAAACATATGCTCCACCCATGCTTCAATAATTCTCATAATTTAAGTTTACAAATCGATTAATATAATGACAAGTTCAAATACAAAATAGCAGTCGTAATACGCAAACGTCAATCATTCAACTTTATTCAATTAGCAAAGTTTAAAAATCATAAGTCAGTTATGATACTTGATGACTGTCATATATATGTATATAGATTTATGTGATAAATAGTAAAATATTGATTACTTCGAAAACTTTAATGGGAAATTATGCAATACTTATTATGCAATAAAACCATTGCGAAGAACTGACGAAATCCATTTAACAAGAAAAACAAATGACTTCGCAAATAAAATTGAAAGTAGAGTGAAATATAATAACACCCCGATCCGAAACGAGAAAATTTAAAAAAATTTTTTTTATTATGCATAACTGCTATATTAACATGTTTAGAAATGAAAATACATGTTTTTGATGAAAATTTAATCATAAAATTCAGTAAAATTGGAAAGCCCTCCTCGGTGCTTTCAACTTGATACTGCACTCACCGCCCATGCTATCACATACCCAAATGGCTCTACATATCAATTCTCGCTGCCGGATTATACAATTAATAATAATATATAGTTAATTCATATAGCAATTCATAAATATGTTATTCTTTCAATTATGGTCTGATTAGGTTCAAATACAGAAATTTTAAGGGGGTAGAATCAATCGGAATTTTGAAAAAAAACGATTTTTTTTTCTTTTTTTAGGCACTATATAACTATAGAAATATGTTAGAAACCTTTTTTTTCCTCAAATCGATCTAGATCAGGCAGAAGAATTCATTCAAAAACACGTTATAAAAAGTATATACGTATAAACGTGCTAAAACGCTAAGAAAAACATTACACGATTAAAAAAGTGGCAGAAAATTATTGAAGAAAATAAGAAGTTCCGAGTAAAGCGCAAAAAAAATCAGAGGAAAAGTCAATAAAAAAGTTTGTGAAGAAGAAATCTAGCGCACCAACAGTAAAAACTACTTGGCAAAAATTCCAAGCAATAGAAGAGTTTCATCCACGATCGACATGTTTAACTAAAGTTCAACACAGACTAATTCTATAGATACTGACTTTTCTAAATTCTTTGATAAAGTTAGTTATCATGAATTTTTGCGCAAATTATAAGATATTAGAGTGCGTGGAAATTTTTTTGTGATATTAATTTATCTATTAAGGGATTTGTCTCAAGGCTCTCATTTTGATTCGGTTTTATTTACTATTTTTATTATCGATTTAGTACTGAGAATTACAGAATACACGAAATACACGCACTATGTTAAACAATTCAATTTTTCTATTGATTAAATAAGGAAATTATAAGTTGATTTATAAGCTTTAACATATTAGTGTAAGGGGAATGAGTTTTCTTTGAATATTCAAAAATGCAAAGTCGTCTCATTCCATAAGGGGAGTAAACACGTACTATATGATTACCTCATAGATAATATCTAATCGATATAATAATGAATTTGGAAATTTTACATTTAATCGAAATGTAACTTTGTCCTACATATCGTCGCTCCCGTATAAAAAGATAGTAACTCGGAGTCCGGTTGAAAAATATGGTATCTCGGCGGTCAGTTCAAAAATATGGTAACTCGGAAGCTAATTTTTTTTTGCTCCGATTTAGATTGGCAAAACTGATGAAATATTTTGAGTATTTGATTTGAGATGTGATCAAATAGACTTTATTTACGCACTTCTATCAGAATAAATATTACGACTATAGAGTAGAAGGCCCGGTTAGTGTGTCTTTAAGCAAACGAAATGTCTAAAACATAATATATGCAACTTTACTGATATATTAGATATTATTTATTTGTATAAATCTATTGTCTTTCCAAGCTTGTTCTATTACTGTCAAATCTGGTTTTCTTTTATTTGAGATAAAACTAAACTCCATTAAAAATTTGTTCTTTTGCAAAAACAACCATACAAGTGAAAGTCACTTCCTGGTACATGACCGCTAATTGCTCTAGCAACTAACATTCCGCGTAAGAAAAATCTCGTGGATAATGTATAGGCCATTTGTGACTCCGACGCCAAACATTAGCCAAATATTGGCGATAGTTTTCTCACCTTATAACAGGGGCCCCATACTTCGAGAAAAAAAGTATTGGACTAATGTGAACATGATCACGAACACTAATCTAACTAATATTCGGCTAAGGTACCAGAGCCACTAATGCGGGGAGTGTGGCCGATAACTTACTTTACGGATCATACGAATCCATAAAAGACTATAAATCTTCACGATTTCAACAAATGTCGCAAAGTACGTTTAAGTGGCTAATAAATCAAAAGAAATTGTTTACAAAATATTTTATTAAAAAAAAATGCAATTGTAGATAAATAAAATTAATTTTTACATGAGCGACAATTACATTTTTACATGTGATTTCTTCAATATTTCTTGAATTCGTCTGATTGTTGGTTGCGTCAACTAAGTACATCTTAAAATACAAATAAGTCTCCGTTAGAATAATGTTAGAAGCACATTTGAATGCCCTTCATGCCTACATTGTATTGGTAATGTTTACAAATGGGACGCCGAGTCACATTTCATCTAATACGATTCTGCTTTGGGTCATTATTCTTTTCACATCAACTTTTTCCATGGTACTCACACTGACATTCATATTATAGTTTATAAACATTTTGTTTTGAGTAAACTTCTTCATAACAGAAGAGAAAAAATTGAAAATGTACAGCTGCTCCGTACTGTACATGTATTTTGAAAATACAATTAAAGAAATATTCGATACTTGCTCAGAGTGATTAATTATTTGTATTTCTTTTGAAAAAGCTACTAACTAGAAATTATAAGCAACTCCAAGAAACTATGAATTTGATTATTTATAAAGAAATGTTTTAGCTTTCAAGTTTTATTTACATCGTGATATATCATAATAATATATAATGCTGTTAAAATTGATAAGATTGTAAGTACTGCAAAAGCTTGAAATGAGAACAAAAAAGTATCTATTTTCTACCTATTTATAACATATTTGGCATAATGAAACAATGTTTGAAAGAAACACATCGCAAATGAAATATTTGTACACCCGTTAATTTAAAGCAAACTGGTAGGTTTTGTGTCAGGAGATAGTTTATTATGGAATTGCGCAACCTTGTTATACTGTTATAAAATGATTTCTGTCACGCGTCAATTGTATGTACATTCAGTTCACTTGGCTGTGAAGTGTCGATGTCGATGGTCATACGCATCAAAAGCCAGAGCGAATCTTTGCGTGTTCATCGATGTGAAATCTCAATCGGTAGAATTCGTACAATTGGCTTCACTTCTTGACGTATGTGTATATATGCATATACCGCTTGTTTTCAAAATGATACTCGACAATGGTTAGAATTTGTATACGTTTAAGATGTTCCACTCTATTTAATTTAGCGGATAGTCATAATCTTATTATTCACTTCTTATACTATCTCTTAAACGTATAATGTAAACTTTACGCAAGCATTGACGAAGAATAAACATTTTCCCTTTCAACAAATATCTTTTACAATTAATGATTTATATAAACCTACAGCTGTGATGTATTACGTCTTATTAAAATTATAATGATCGCGTTATATTTACAAATTTACACAGATAATACGTTAAGCAACGCAATAAAGCAGCTAATTTTCAATTAGCTTCTTCTTGCAACAGTGGTTCGTAATTATAAGTGAAGCTTTTTAATGCTAAGAAACCGCCAGATCCTGCATTACTCTTATGGAATAATCCGAGTCCAGAAAGTAGAGCTGGAGGATCCGTTTCAACCGATTTCAAATCTATGAATGGAATCGTGCTTTGTCCAGCATTGGTTTCCCATGACAATGTCGTGACATAAAGGTATTGATTTAATTGCGATGTTGGTACTGCGCGCGCTCCCGAATTAGTTGACACATAAAGATTGTTGAGCTTCACTTCACTCCTAAATAATATGTTTCCATGAGTATAAAGAAACGAAAGCTGCAATTTACGTCTACAAATGTTATATTCACTTATCTGTCTTGAAAACTGTTGACTCTATATATACCAGTGGTGAAACCTTTCTAAGTAGCAAACGGAGTGTTGTAATAATTAATTATTCCCGTATTAATATCAAAAGGTGACATGTGAACTTCCATAAGTTCAAATGTTTCCCGGATCCTTGGACAGTATTCATATAAAACTTCACTCCAGTGACCACATAATCTCCGCCATTGAGCTGTTCTCCAAAATCGATATCATCCAGTTAACTGGAGCTTTACGATTTAGCGGTTTACCGCATCTAAGCCTTCGTCAAATTTCCCCTCGAGTGCGTGATAATCAACACCTTCGCGAGGAATGTACTCATTGTTGGTTCTCACTGTATTGGGCATTGGTTCGCCAATTTTGTAACTCTCAATCGGCTTCCATGCCACAGTGGTTACATTGATTTCACCGCCGGGCAATAACTGGCCTTCCTGTATCTGAACGTGAATAACGTGATTCACCTTTCGGAATCTTACTCCAGTCACAACGCTAAAATCGAGATGAAACCATAATTTATATATATATAATAAGAGTTACTTAATAATAACCTCGTTTATAATATACTTTTGAAAAAGATTTTTCAACTGCGTGTATGTGACGTCTGAAAAAGTAGTTTAGGAGGATTAAAAATGATTTTTTAAATATTTGGTCATATGAAAATTTGGTTAATATACCTTCTTCGTACTCGTATGAATTACAGGCCCATACTGCCCGAGACGCTGATGTCATTGCTTTTTTAACTGCTCTTAAGGTATTGGTTATTCTATTGATGTATTGTTGCTCTGCGAGTGCTTTTTCCCCGGCATTATCATCTAATACAAAAATATGACAAATATACAATTATTAAAGTTGCTAGTAAAATTATAAAACCATCAGTCATCAAAATTATTAAAAAATTTAATGAAAACTTTCAATCCACTTGTCTTTCAGCTTTATTAAATAACTATACCAAATAAACATTAAGTAGGATAATGCTGCTGAAATGAACCACAAATCATTATACCTCCGTTCAACGCTTGAAGTATCGTGTACGAAGTTTGAATCATAGTAATCCCTTTAATGTTTGCAAGCACGATGGTGTTAAAGAGACTGTAAAGTAGTTGTTGAAGAGATTAACGGCTCTTGCACATTTGCTGGTGTCTGAAAAATATAATAATAGTTTTACACATTAATTTTTACAAAAAAATTCCTTAGTGATAGTTACCATAAGTCATAGTAAAATACGATTTAGAAGGAATAACTATAACATTTTATTAGAAAATTAACAATATTTCTATTAATTAATATTATTAATTATTAATTTTAATGTTTTCGAGTATAGAAATTGAATATTTTAATTAATACTTTGGAGCATATACTTCTAGAGGCAAAGATGAACCTTTGATTGGGATAAATTGCCATTTTTTGGATAGGCGAAAAATATACAGCTCGAAACTAAACGTAGTTTATTTATGTTACCTGAGTACTTTTAACCAGCATCGTTAGAATACTTTTCCCTGCATTTGCATCTGATTGAATTAGCATCCAATGCATTGTCTTCAGAACATTTGGCAGCTCATTGAGATCATAAGATGTAGCATGTTCTGCGAAATCACGAAGAGTCTCTTGAGTGTATTTCTAGGTGCCGTGACGTAGTACACGAAATTCTCATACAAGTTTTCTATTTGATTAATTCTCAAGTAAATTTCGAACAAATTATTCTTCAAAGCCACGTGCCCCGGTATTTCATTTGCAATCATTTCAATTATTTCATCCTTCATATTCTCTATATTCACTTTCAGAGAATCTAGCTTCTTGGACTCACCTGCTTGACTTGATTCGTTAAACGCTGTTCCATGCCAGCTTCTATTTTTTTGTTATTTACTCAAATAATTTTGATACGTACAACCCAACTGGATTAAAATCCATTATCTCTGTAAACCTACAGGTGACGGCAAAGCCTTAATTTTTAAATGTCCATATTTTGGGACAAAGTAGGTCTAGAATTTCCCTTTTTGGCTTTTTTTCTCATTTTAACATACTTTTAGTATATTAGTTCAAAATTTTATTAATAATTCAAATTTCTCTTTTACAGATCCTTTTAATGGGAAGAATTTAAAGGTGTCATTCCCCCTTAACTTATATATCTGTGGCTTCGAGGCATAACGACATAAGTCCATTTTTTGAAAATCGGGAAAACTTTTGATTTTGTATCTTTAAATAAGTCTTTTTCATTTAAAACTATCAGTAGTAGCTAAAATAGTGCCCTAAAGCTACGATATACGGAAAACGTAACAACATAAGTTCATTTTTCAAATTTAGTGCGCGGCATAATAACATAAGTCCAGCAGTGATTTATTTTATCCAACCAAATTGAAGATAAAAATTATTTTATATAAAATATATACAATA
>JAWWEQ010049500.1:0-13334 GCA_035583055.1 Torymus tubicola
TCTGGCAAATCGACTCTATCTCTGTCATCCTCCCTTAGCAGTTCTCGCGGTCTCCGTTCTGCCTCCACGTCTCGTAACTCTCGATCTCTTCTGCGCTGTTCCTACTCTCTTACGAATCTTTCATCTTCCTCTTCTAGTTCGCGCTGTCTCTGTCTTTCCTCCTCCTCTCGTTCTTCGCGCTCCTGCATTTCGCGTTCCTCTCGTTGTTCGCCCTTTCTCTGCCTCTCCTCTGTTTGTCATTGTTCGCTCTGTATTTCTTCTTCTTCTCGTTGTTCTCGGTTTCTTAGTCGCGCTTTTTCGCGCTATTCTCGAGTACTCTTTCTTTTCTCGCCGACTTGGTTTGACTCTTCTTCCGATGAATCTTCGTCTTCGGGTAATTGTTCTTCACCGGGTGCTTGTTTCATATCAAGTGATTTGTCTTCTGAACTTGATTGAAAAACTGAACGGGAATTCAAAAGTTTCACATTCGCGAAACTTGTGCTTTGTGCGAATTATCTGTTCGTTTTGTATCGTTTGCTTTTTTCTTGCCTTTCAATTTCAATTTCTTTGTCATAGCATTTTTAATAAGCTTTTTATTTTTTTCTAAGGTTGCCTTCGCTACTTACATATAAACTTTCCAAATATTATCTATCATCTAAAAATTATTTAATATATTTGTATTTTGAATCTTTTTAAATAAATTGTAAATAATACGGCAAATGTACGAATATTTTACAGTTGAAAGAGAAGTGTGAAACAGACAGGAAAAATAACACAGAATAGAACCGAATATTCCAATCTATTGTCGTATTTAAAATAAATATATTGCGCGCATATTTTATTGACTTCTGTTAGAATATAAGGTACATTTATGTCGGCGCATGAGAGAAAATGTATACATAGCGCCATCTCACGTATAGAGAGTAGCAAGCTACCGAGAGCGAGCGGCCGAAGCGGGGGTGCACTCGTCCGTCGTCCTCCGCATGTAGCGGTTGTAATAAGAGAAAGAGAGAGCTGTACTAAAGAAAGAAAAGTTACTAATAAAGGAAGAATTGTTTTTGTTAGCCGATGTGTTGGCTTATTAAAGAAGCCCTGTGTCCCATCCATACCTATTGAAATTAACAACTTCATAAAGGCATTAAAGGAAACGAAATTTGCTGAGTTATTGCTTAAAATTAAAAGTACGAAAACTTATATAATACAAATTTACGGCTCTTCTTGATGATCTTGACTCTATATCTTTTATTGTCCTTATATTTCGCTAAAGTTGTTTCTCCCTCCTCTACATTTGGATATAAGTCTTCTTCGTTTAAAATACTTCTCGTTTTTGATTTCACAAAAAAAACTAAGACGTACATTATGGATTATTCGGAACCAATTAATTAAGACGCAACAAAATAACCTCTGTATAAACTATATTGTTTCTAACCTCATGTTTGTTATTTATAAAAAAAAAAAAAAAAAAAAAAAAAAAACGCTCGTAAAGAAGGAAGGCTCCTTATGTCCCTCCTCTATTTAGGCCCTCACGCTCGTCTATTTCACTTGGCGCCACACTCGGCAAAAATACCCGATTATCGGCTCTTGATTGCGCACATATTTTTAAAATTCTAACCTACATAATCAACGACGCTGCCGCGTCGCAACTGATAAAGTTATTCGATATATTTATGAATTTTGTACCTATTTTATACAGAGTATAATGATGACAATGGATCAGAAAATTGGAGTGATGCAGACTGCAGTTGTAGCGATAGCGATGGGGATGAACCTGCATTTGAACGTAATCATTCACCTCTGGACGATGACCTTTATTCTGGAGCATCGATTAGCTTCGGGAATTCGTCTTATGCATTGGCCTTTTGAAATCGAAGCAGCCAGATAAGCACACCTGTCTTTCGTTGCAACTATTTGTCAAAGTCCTCCCGAAGCCTAATAAATGTCCTACAAGTTACTATAAATTTAAAAAGTATTTCAATGATGATGTCGATGATCTAATACTTAAAAAACACTTTTGTTGTTTAAATTGCACTTCCACAACAGAAAATACTGATCATAATATAAATAATGACAAATCAATCGATGTCGAAGAAATTACGGACGACACTATATTATGTGAGTGTGATAATGAAAAAAAAAGTTATTTCATTGAAGGTTCTCTGAAACGCCAATTACAATCGCTATATCAACGTCCTGGCTTTTATAATAACACTGTAAGAAAACTTCCATATATATAGATATAATGTGTTTACACTTTGCGTTTCAAAATATACGCAATGTATATCTATATACATGGCAGTTTTCTAACAGTGAAGTTAAATCATACGGATAGAAATTTGAGTAATGGAAACATATGATTAAAGAAAGATATTTATGATGGCTCAATATATCAAAACTTTTTAAAACCAAATAACCTGTTATCAAATCCAAAACATATATCTTTTATGTAGTATGCGGATGGTATCAAAATTTTTAGATCATCTAAATTCAACGTTTGGGGATTTTTTTTAATTATACTCGAATTACCATATGAAGAAAGGTACAAACTTGAAAATATTTTATTAGTCGCTTTAAGGTTTGGCGATAAAAAACCTATACCAAATTTATTTCTCAGTCCATTGAAAAACGCATTACGAGACTTATACAAAGGCTTTGAATTTTATGTTAAAGATATTGATACGAGAATTACTGTGCGAGGCATAATTTTATGTGGAACAGCTGATCTTCCGGCAAAAGCGCTGTTTTTATCCATGAACCAATATAATGGTCGGTTTGGTTGCCAAGTATGCGTTTAAGAAGGTTTGACAGTAGATAGAACTCGAATATATCCTTTTATAGAAAATGTAATTTTGCGTAAGGAAGAAGATGTTTTAGAGTGTTCAGTACAAGCGCTTGACCTCGGAAAGCCTGTTTGCGGAGTGAAAGGCCCATCAATATTGTCAAAACTTTGCCCGAAATATATTACTTCTACTGCAGTTGATGCAATGCATTGTATTTTTGAAGGCATTGTTAAAAAATTAGGCGAGCTATGGTTTGATACCAAATACGGTAGCAAAGATTTTAATGTATCAGATATCATCGAAGTAATCGATGATAAATTGTGCGCTATAAAGCCGCCATCCTATATTGGACGTAATCCGAGGTCAATCAAATCTCACTTCGCATTCTGGAAAGCTTCCGAGCTGAAAAATTGTTTTTTTTTTATTATTCTTTACCAATATTAGATGGCATACTATCAAAATCTTATTTGAATCATTATAAATATCTATTGCATGCTATGTATTTGTTATTTCAAGAAGAAATTTCGAATGATATGATTCAACTTGCCGATGATTTGATATTCGAATTTTTGAATCGATTTGAAGATTAATATGGCGCTAAACATATGACATGCAGTGTACACAGCCTTATACATTTACCAGAGATAGTACGTCGTTTAGGCCCATTATTGACGACTTCTTGCTTCCCGTTAGAATATATAAATGGAAAAATGAAAGCTATGGTCCACAGTAGTAAGAAACCGGAGCTATAAATCATATTTAATATGAATATGCATATAAAAGTACACACTCTAAAGTATGAATGGATTTAAGAAAATAGTGATGTGTACGATTTTTATAAAAAAACTATCATCACCTCAAACAAGGTTGAAGCTTTCAAAAATTGAAAATAACGTATATGTAGTTGGCACTGTAAGAAAAATGAAATTGCCGGATTGCGAAAAAGCTACAATTGAAAATAATTTACCAGAAACGAATTTATTTACTTTTAAAAAGCTTTATAAAAATAGAATACTGTACACTTCAAAATCAGGTCAAGTAGATAAGAAAAATAAATCTTATTTTGTAACATTTACGAATAAATCAAATATAAACATTGGTAAAATTAAAGAGTACTTACGCGTTACACATTGTAGATGTCGTAAGCTTTGTGAATGTCTTGGGACGAACTATGCTTGCATTCAAATATTTCATACGATAAATCCTTTTTTTGTAAATATACCAGGAGGTATATTAAAAAATATTCACGAATGTTCAAAATTATGCGATGTAGTTACAATGGTTGATGTCAAATATTTGAAAGATGTATGTGTACATATAAAAATGGAAAATGAAAAACATTTCTTATGTAAACCTGTAAATAATATAGAATTTGAGTAAATATCTTTAGATATATTTTCATAACGATACTTCTTTATTCATTGATTTATGTTAATAAAATAAAATACAAATTGTATTATATTCTTATCTGAAAATAATAACTATACAATATAATTTCTTGAGTAATAAAATATAATTTAATAGACATAAAAAACATACGAATATTTCAAATTTGCAATATATTGGCAATATATTTCAAAAATATTTCCAATAATAAAATTTGCAACATATTTGCAATATATCAATGAAATCTTAGGTTATGTGCATTTGCAGAAATGTTGCAACTATATTGCACAATCATTGATGCACTATATTGCTGATATAGCGCTAATGCAGATATGCAATATAGTTGCCATATGCCGCAAATTGTTTCTATTTTTACGCGGGTCAATTATAATTCTTTTTGGCACACTGTCACAATAATTCCCAAAAGTTATGAAAACAGTTTTACTCCTATTTAATGGTAGTATGTTCACTGCTAGCCAATTTGCTATTTTGTCTAAGAAATTGTTCATTTTATCCTGTGCTAATCCCCCGTGTCGTCACCCAAAATGACAGCAATATCATCCGCATATGAGAGGATTGTATTACTCGGTATATCTAACAATAGATCATTAATGTATAGTATAAATAACAGCGGTCCAAGTAATATTCCTTGTGGAACTCCCATTTCTATTACTTTCTTAGTACAACTTTTTTGTTCGAATCTTACTATTTGATTTCTAATTGAATGATAGCTATTCATTAAGTCTAGTGTTTTACCCCATACTTCACGACAATCTAGTTTTTCTAGTAGAATTTTATGGTTGACACTGGAAAAAGCCCTTGCAAGATTAAAAAACGTGATTATTAACGTTTTACTCTTATCTAAGTGTTTATATATTATATAGGTAATTATATTAAGTGCATTAGCTGTACCTTTGCCCTTAACGGAACCATATGGTGATTCTGATAAAATGTTGCAGTCTGAGGAAACTGTATAATCTATTGTAAATTATCTTTCCAAAAATTTTTGCTATGTTTGATATTAATGAACTATGCCTATAATTGGATATATTTGATTTATCACGCGTTTTGTGTATAGGTACCACTTCACTTTTTAGGGCATCTGGCCGTATCGCATGTTCAATCGATGTATTAAATATGAGCTGTAATGACTCTGAGACATATGGAGCAATTATTTTTAGAGTTTTGGCACTGATACCATCAACACTTCCTGCTTTTTCTTTAAGGTTTTGTATCATTTTACCTATTTCGACAGTATTGGTACGACAAATGAAAATTGTTTTTGGATTTCTTGTAATTGCTTTTGTGCCACCATTTACAGGTTGTTTGATATTTTTACTTAAGTTTGCACCTACTTTACAGAAATGTGAATTCATATGGTTCGCAATGTTTTCTTTGTTCGAGATTTTTTGTTAATTTATACAAATGTGCTGAATTATCTTATTGACTTTCTTTAATTTTCTTAAGTTGTTATTAATTATTTCCCACAGTTTTTTTGGGACATTTATACTTTTTTCTATCTTATCTCTTTCGTACTTAAATTTAGCATCTTTTATCACTTTATCCAACATTTTTGCATACTTTATAACAATGATGGTTACGAATACAGACGATGGTGAAAGAGATTCTACGAATGCAACATAACCTTATTTTGGCGTTTCGTATACGCGATAAAAAAGTATGTTGAAATCACGCACGTGTCGGTAAATCTGTAACAAATGCGAGATAAATTCTACGATTGCAACATAACTTTATTTTGACATCTCATACTCACGATAAAAGAGTATGTTGAAATGACGTGTGCTTAAATACTGTAACGAATACAAAATAAATATTACCAATGCAAGATATTGTTATTAGTACGGTGAAATGAGGTGTGCTTATCAATAATAAAAAAATTTTTGAAAGCATGCAAGGGAAATTGGTAGAAAAAGCATATGATTAAAAAGACCAACAATGTAAATTTTTACTAATACATTTTTTATTGTACAGATAACTTACATTTAGAGTTACAAAAACTTATAATTTTGCGATACATGTTTGATTATTTTGTCTACTCCTTGATAATGTGTCTCCTGGAAGAAAACAATTACACCATCAACAACAATCATCTTAAATACTTGGCTTAATTTCATCATTATTTCGTCTAACTTTTATTTGTTGTTGTCAAATAACATCAAAGATCAGCAAGACAACTTTTCCATTTTTTTTCCAAGTAAATAGACAGGGCTCGTTTATGTTTTTTTCCAGTCCTAGTTTCAGTGCCTCTTCTAAAAATCTTACATTTCATCTCTTTGGACAACTCTAAGGCCATATAAAGACTTCTGAAGTTTGCATACTTTAGTTTTTCTAGTATTTCCATCATAATCAAGGCCATCTGGAATTTCCATGTAAACATCTTCTAATGTTTCATTTAGGAAGGCAGTTTTGACATCCATTTGGGTTACATCTAACTCATGTTTGTTTATTATTGCTAGTGAAGCTCTAATTACTGCTAGTCTCGATACTGGTGCATACGTTTCTCTTAGTTCATATTCATTTCTATGCTTGACTCATCTAATCACCAATCTGCCTTTGAAGACTGTATCTCCATTTCTCCAGTTTTTCATTTGAACACCCATTTGGAATCGATTGTGTGCACTCTCTTGCCATCTATAGTTGTTGTCGGTATATCTACTATTTGCCACACATTATTCTCTACCATTGATTTAATCTCTTCATTGATCCCATCTAGCCATTTTAGTTTATCTTCAGATTCCATGGCCTCTAGATAGAAAGATGGGTCTTTGTTTATATATACCAGTAATACATGTCAGAATTCGTCGTCTAATTTTTCTCCATTGTCACTGTTCTCCGGACTTATTTTACTGTTTTTGCCATTTATCGTAAGGCTTGTATCTTCTAATGATTTTGGTTCTTGGATTCTTCTAACAGCCACGTATTTTTCTCTGTTTTCTAATTTCTTTGCATTTCTTTCAGTCAGTTTATGGTTCTTCTCTTCAAGGTTATTCTCTGTTTTATTTTCTGTTTTGCTTTTTTTGGATTTTTCCTTTTTCTCGTGTTGTGCTTCTAATTGTCTCTCTTTTGAGTTCTCTTCTTGAGTTTTATTTCTCTGACTTTGATTTTTTTCTAAATAGTATGGCGAAGGTTCATTGTTTGCATCATTTAGTTTTTCTTTTGTCTGTTTATGTACATCTTTGTATACAATCTTTTCATTGCACCTAATGTGTCTAGAATGAAGGAATTTTCCGGAGGTAGGATGCCAAAGTACGTAGTCTGTTGGTGAGTATCCCACCATTACTGCTCTAATTGCTCTTTTGGAGAATTTCGTTTCATTTATTGGGATTCTGGCATATGCTATGCACCCAAATCTTCTAATTTTCTCTAAGTAACTTTTATTTTTCGGAGTTAGAAATTAAGCGACTTATGTGGTGTCCTATTATATGTATGAAGAGCAGCTTCTAATGCTAATATCGACATGCTCTCCGGAAAGCCAAAATTAATCATTAGTCGTCTAATTTTATTCTGTATTGTTTTATTAAATCTTTCTGCTGTGCCATTGAGTTTAGGTGTGTGAGGAGACGCTAGGTTGTATTGTATGTATTCTCTTTTTAATACTTCTAAGAACTTTTCTCCTACGAACTCAGTTCCGTTGTCCGCTCTAACATAGCACACTTTTTCATGTTTCCCGACAAGATTTCTCATTATTATAAGAAATTTCTCTAGACAATGACGTGCTTCGTTTTTGTGTTTAAGGGGGTTTCACACCTATAAATTTGGAAAAAATCAATATTTTTTTTATTTGATTTTTCGATTCTATATATTATTCTAAACTTGTAAAAAAGTTTGAATGACATATTTGAAAAATTACCGAGGATATAAGTAAAAATGTCAATAAACTTCTATAGGAACATGCAACCAGTTTCAACCAATTAGGGTCTTATAACGCAAATGTAAGCCGCATCAAGAACCAATTTCTTACAATCAATTTTATGGTTAAAAGAAAGAAACTTGATATTTTAAAATGTTAATTTAAACTTTATAAAAATAATTTTTTAATGAATTTTTAACAAAAAAATACTGCAAAAAAGCGTTCTGATTAGATATCAAGCTGTGAAAATTCTTTAATTGATTTAATGTTAATATATTTTATACATATATACGTAATTTAAACACATACGAAAATTATAAATGAAATTCGTGTGTTCAACTTGCGCGCTCGAGCGCGAACGAGTTGGTAAAAAGACGCCGCTGCAAGGCGCCACGAACATGCGCTGTGATCGCTGCCTCACAGCGTCAACTGTCAGTGTCGGCTGCTCTGTACGCCCACGTGTTTTTACTTTGGATGTGTCATGTGTTTAGGATTATATAAGTTTCATTGACATATACATTGAGCCAAGTTGTACCTTGTGTTCATTCAAAACTTCATCCAACTAGATATATATATTAGATAAGTATAAATTAACTGAATTAATATTAAATTTCTGTAAAGCATAGATACTTTGTGGAAATTTAATTTTCAGAGTTCCAGAAATTATTGTTGGATTCAAATTGCTACTCGAAGAGGCTACATCAAGGAGTCATTCAGAAGGACTAATTATCATGAAATATGATAAAATCATCTGAAAGATTAAGAGCTGTACAAGCTGTATATACCACTAGTTGCGATAATTCTTATATAGTAAGTTGCATATTTATAACTTTTTTCTTTACTAACTAAATATTTATTAGTTTCTTTTCACAATCAAGCATTTTTTATAATCAGCATTAAATTTCTCTTGTAATAATTAAAATTTTCTTCGGATATTCCAATATATTAAAGATTTTTTTATTCTTCTTTATATGATTTGCTTTCATAGTATTAGAGTAAATTTTGAATTACTGTTTTCCTTTTATGTGTATGTTTCTTGTGATTTTTTAAAATATTTTAATCGGAGCAGATTATTTTGTTGTATCAACTGATTTAAAATAATTATTTTTTACAGGAATTTTTATGTCCTTAACCAGTTTTTTCCAAGTTACATTGATGTATTTAAGATTGTTAACTTGTTTATACTGCCTGTACTGTTTGACAGCTTGAGTCCGTACGTGCTGCTACAGAGCATGGTAAGCCACATATTTTTTTTCAAATTGCATAAAATATTAATAATAATATGTATTTTATACGTTTCAGGAAGGAGAAAAAATTGGGCTAAGGGAAATAACTTATTTCAGTTATTTTATTAACTTTTACATTAAAGGCTATTTACTCAAAACATCATTTTTTAAACTTTGTCGTAGACTTTCTCAGGCACCACTTGATGAATTTTCATGGCGTAAAGCTTAAAATACTTGTTTTACATTCAACTCTGCGCCAAAGCTCCAGATTTTGAAAATTTTTTCTCTAAGTATATTTTTAATGCAACCATAAAAACTCAAAAAATTAACAAAAAAGTGGTTTTTTTTGCATTAAAAACATACTTAGAGAAAAAATTTCCAAAAACTGGAGCTTTGTAAAATAAGTATTTTAAGCTTTACCCCATCAAAATCCATTAAGTGGTGCCTGAGAAAGTCTACGCCAAACTTTATTTTTTGAAAAAACCATAGTTCTTAAGTTTAAGATAATTTAAGGAGGCATGTCCCAGTTTTATATACATAGCATGCCTTCGTCTAATTTATCCTTTTTGTTATCTGTGTTCTCCTCTAAGTGATTTGCAATTTCAAGGGTCTCTTTCTTATTAAAGTAGTCTAGGTAATGTATTTTTCTATTTAAAATAATTTCATTTAAATCGAAATAGTTAGTTATTTGGGGGTCTATAATATTTTCTTTTATTTGGACGAGTTTTTCAACGTTCTCCCTCCCAATCTCAGACGGTTGTGTTTCTGCAACTTCTAAATTTTCATGTTTTGACTTGTACGGCTCTACATACACATCATCCGTCTGTGATTGCTGCAAAAAGTCGTCCAACATAACTAACGTAGCAGTGAATGCATATTTATTTCACTCTAAACTGTCTTCATCATTGTCTTTTTGGTCTTCCGCATCTAGGGTAATTAGCAAATTAGGTTTTTCATACTTTTTTTATATAAATTCAATTCTCGTTTCTTTGTCAAATATACTTAAGTTTACATCATCTAGATAAATTCCTAATCCTGTGTCTACAAAGCGTTTAAGGGAAATGAGGTTATCTGAAATATATTTGGCTGTGATAATATTCGTCAATCTAAGTGTTTTTGTGCCCAAAATATTTGATTTTAGAATCATATTTCCTTTTCCATCTATTTTAATATTTGTTGATTCGTTTTTATTCGCACTTTGAATACTTTTTCCTGTACATATTTAAAAATTGCTCAAAATTATTCCTTTAGTTACAATGTGGTCTGTCGCGGAATCCGCGATAAAGGTGATTTTTTTGGGGGGAGTTCAACTGAATGTTAGTCATAGCTTTTTCCTGTCCATCTTTTAAAATTGTTCAAAATTATTCCTTAGTTACAATGTGGTTTGTCGCGGAATCCGCGATAAAGGTGATTTTATTGGGGGAGTTCAACTGAATGTTAGTCATACCTGCAATATAAGCTCTTGCTCCCTGGTGCAATGCAGCTTGGAATCCTCCTCTCGATCCTCTGTTGCTACCTATTTGAATACTCTACCTCTAAAGCTTCCTCTGCCACCACTCTTATTAAGCTTTCCTCTACCTCTAGTGTTTGTATTTGTGTTTTGTGTGTTTTGATTATTGTTTCTATTAACTGACCTGTTCGATAGCCCTGACCCTCTTGTGGGGCTGTCCGTGCCTTTATGCTTTTTTCCCCTAAGAAAACCAGAGCCCGTGCTTGATTAATGGACCGTCAACGGGCACGTGTCCGTTTCTGTTGCAGTGGTGCATCTATTGTGTGCCGCTAACTGTCCCGCTGAGCTTCCGGCTTGAGCTTAGTTGACTCTCGAAGCTCTTGCTCTCTTCTCTCATCTTCTATTTTCTGCTTCGAACTGAAAAAGGCACGATTTTATTTCCTCTATTGACATCTCCCTGTTGTTAGTTTATCTTCTAAATATGTAAGCTAATCGAAGCTCTGTGTAATTATTAGATAGAAAGCTGAACGTTTCTCTTCTTTGCTCAGAAGCACACCTGCGTCACAGCTCTCATATTTACTAATTATTGTGTCAAAATGATCACAGAAATCATTTAATTTTTCATTGCTTCTAATTTTGATATTATACAGTTGCATCCTGACCGAAGCAGTTGTTTAATTGTTTTCTAATTTTGTTTAGAATTTCTTTGGGATCTTTAATGTCAATAATCTTTTTGTGATAATATTCGTCGAAATGTGTTATAATTATTTTTCTTACTATTAACTCTCTTTTATTAGCATTTAGTTGTGAATTTAATGGTGGATTTATTTTGTTGTCAATGGCGTTTAGTATGTCGTTTGTCTGTAATTCAGAAATTAAATAGTCCATCCATACTCTTAAAGATACTTTTTGTGTTAGTTTGTAGTCTCCTGTAATGTTCAGATTAGATTTACTATTTGCTTCTAGTCTTCCTACATTATATAGAAGTAAGCGCTATAGGTGAACGTAGCTCCTCCACCGCTCCCTCCACTGCCCCTCCACTTTCCTATTCTTTGCCCCTCCACAGTCCCCTTCACTTTTTAACGTTAAATTCGTTCAAAAATTACGTTATTTTCCAAACTCGGTCAGACTACTGCCCCTCCACTGTCCCCTCCACCGCCCGCCACTTACCAGCCCCTCCACTGTCCCCTCCTCAGTCCCCTCCACAGGCCCCACCTCTACCTTCTCCACCATCCTCCCTACTGTCCCCCCCACTTCAGATGACAGTTCAAACGAGATCGCACGTAGGATTTTTCGGTCGGGTCTATTACAAGCACATTATTCACCACTTACTATGATCACTATAATATTATCGGGTTTATTCTGGAGGCAATAACGACAGTTTTCCTCACCACCATTGAGATATTGTTGTAGGCGCATTAAGTTTATACTTAGGTATTTTTATGGGACCCGCCGTGAATTTTCCTATAGAGCTATCTCTGCCTTACACACACATTTTATGGAGCCTGGGTTCCATAATACTAACGAAATAATCTCATTCGTTAATGCAGTGGAAAGGGCTTCATAAACCTATGTAGCTATTGATATACGTAATTAATTGCCGCTGCTTCTTTATATACTGTCACTATAAAATTTTGGAAACAATTGAAATTATATTAGTTTTTCTCGAACGAAATGAAGAAAATAAATAAATTTTAAATGGGCTTTTTGTATTCCCTTTTCTTCACATTTTCTTGAATATTACCAATAACCCTAATTTGAAGTATATGTTTTTAAAAGATAAAAAATTAACTCCAAAACTATGCATTTTACTACTTACAAATATGCTCTTTTAAATAAACTCTTCAGAAGAGCGACGTTGGCTCAGTGGTTAGCATGCTAGTCACCGAGACAACGTTGTTCCAGGGGTCGTGGGTTCGATGCCCGATGAAATCACTCGGATTTTTTTCGAGCTGTTTTTCAGCCGGAAAATTACCACGACACCAGCTGCTTTAAGGCGGGTTTTTCCCCGACATTTTTCCCTTCAGTGGAATCCCGGGTTTTCCCTTGCCTTTCAGGTGCAAATCTGGGCGAATGCGAAGTAGTGGTCGGGAAATAAGGAAGGTCGATAAGGTAGGCAGGCCAATTCGATGCACTAAGCAGGGACCGCCGACTTTAACGGCAGGGAGCGAGCTGGTCCTGAAATATTGGACCTTCTCCAGAGAGGCCTGCACTGGAATTGGATGCCCCTCCGAGGACAGAGAGTGTTGGCTTCACCAACACGGTGTGTTGTACCTCACCGGAAATGTCTTCCAGGATGGCTTAAGAAAGGTAGGAAATATAAGAGGATTAAAAGGTATAGGACTGGGTACTACTTTCGCAACACGGTGGTGGAAGGCCCCCGCTAGCTAGGCCTACAAGGTTGCGGCGGTAGTGAAATAAATAAAAAAAAAAAACTCTTCAGAAAAAATTGAGTTGAAAAAAATTATAACTCCACTTCGAAAATCTAAACTTAAAAATTGATGAAAACATTAAATCAAATTAAACGTGGGCGAGCGGAGCAAGTAGGGGCGAAGCTAGTATATATATAGCTAAAAATTAATCAAAATTCTGAATTTAGTGATGTAATTTTATCAATATTAAGGGATTTTTTTGCTCAAAAACGA
>JAWWEQ010049501.1:0-13327 GCA_035583055.1 Torymus tubicola
ATCCCAATAATATATTTATTCAAAATGATTCAGACAATAAAGAGGAAATTATAAATATTGTTTGGAAAGAAATTTTTAATGAATAAATTAAAAAAACACAGTAAAAACTTGGTCTGCTTTCAGCGATCTACGTTAAAATTGGTGTACTTTCAGCGATAAAACTTCGTCTGCTTTCAGCGACCTTAAAAATTGATTTAGTTAATGTATAATAAAAGTTTGCTCACTTTACTTTTACTGGTCAGTATATATAGTGATGCTTTTTGGTTGAACTATTTTTGTGCGCTAAAAAAAAGATGGCACTCGAGATCGTTTTCGCGACAGTTGTAATGAAAAACTAGTGTTCACGACTTTATATACAGTTTCGTGAGCACGATACAATGAACTTCATACATATTACTACATAGCTACTGACAACTTTATACTAAATAATATTCAACACTTCTGCGGACTGCACATGTTCGTGAACATAATAGTTACATTAGAAACTGTTGTGTTTTATTTACAATTATTTTTTGCTTACAATGTTTAAATTTTCATCGAGGTTTACAAACCTATTTCTAGACAGTACTTTTGTAAATATGTCAGTCTTTCGATTGCATCACTGAATGTATCTTACATCTAGCTCTGTACTGTCATATTTCTCTCACAGCAAATGGTAACGTATGTCAATGTATCTTGGTTTTCTTATGATAGCTTGAATTTGTTAGTTAAATAGCACTCTGATAATCTATATACAATACAATACCACCACTACATTGCATTCGGTACTACTTGCTAGTTTGTTCAACCAATAAATGTCTTTGGTTGCTGACGCTACAGCTACATACTCCGACTCAGGACTGCTTATAGTTACCAATTTTTGGCGTCGTGAACTTTAAGTCAATGGTCCCTCACTAATACAGAAAACTCAGTAATTAACCTTCTGCTATCAAAATCATTGGCGAAGTCAGCATCAGAATATCCTTTAAGCACGCACGTATCATTCCTCCGTCCGTGCATGATACTTACATCTGCGGTATTCTTCAAATATTTAAAAATTCATTACACAGAATTCCAATGACTTGCATTAAAGTTGTTCAAGTATCTACTGACTATATTGACAGCGCACTAACGGTGCGTAATGGTGGTAGCGCCTCTCAGTATGGTGTATTGCACCTGTCACTGCCACTTCGATCTGTCGCATACCGATTTATATTTGGGTCAGCTCGTATAGTCACTAGTGTAGACTCACTTAGACATTATTTGTTCTCTGTACATACTTTAATTTAAGAACATAGTTCTTTCTTGCCTTTCTTTGGCAAGATAAAAACCAACATAATATCATGCTTCTCTTATGGTTATAGAATACTCTTTGTTTATTTCTGACAGAATTGTCTTAATGGCTTTTGATGAATTGACCTCTATTCGCTTCACATTCTTTAAAACTAAATTTATTCAAAAACTTAGAAAGAGACAGATAGATGTGTATTATTAAGGAGTGAGTGAAACAGAGAGATGAAGTGAAGGAGAGAGAGAAAAACAGAGAGAAAGAGAAAGAGAGAGAGAGAAAGAGAGGGAGAGAGAGAGAATGAATGAATTTATTTAAAAATGGCTAGGGACTCAAGATCCAAATTAGTCAAAGCATAATACAACGACGTTTTATAATAGACTAAGATTCCAGACGTAGACGCAACGCAATTAATAAAAGTCATATCACATAAGAATAATAAAATAAATATATAAATCGATTAATAAAATTAGTTAACAAAGATAAAATTAGTTAATAAAAATAAAGTTAGTCAACAAAAATAAAAATAATATGTACAAAACACAATTAGTGAGACGAAAGCAGTTACAGCGTGATTAATGGTGCTTAGCGAAATATTCCAACAGTGATTTTTTGAAACAAGGCCGCATAAACGATTCCCGAATATTACATTTTAGCTCATTCCACAGATACGTTACACCGATATAAAAAGAAAATCGTAGGCAATCACTCTCAAATTTGGGCACAACTATATCTAAAGCGGATATTCGTTATTACCTAATTTATCGCAATCTCTAAAAGTAAACTTATTGACTTGATATTTCGGGTGATTAGTTCGCATAATTGAAGCTAGTAGACATAATGCTAGATAATCACGCCTGTTTTCGAATACCATAGTGCTGTGGGTTACATAGTCGGATAAACTGTCCTTGTAGATTTTTGTATCGGTGGCAAAACGGACAGTTGCATTCTTGACTTTATGTAGCTTAGTAAGCGAATGCTTAGAGAGATCCAGAAAAAGCCCTGCGCAATAATCAAAGTGTGGGAAGACTAAAGACTTGACCAGAGTCATTCTCACAGAGTCAGGTAAAAAGCTTTAATTATTTCTGATGCGTGAAAGTGCAGCAGAGCTCTTCTTGCTTCTAACATTGCACTGTTCTCTCTAGGAGAGGCTACTATCTAATGTGATGCCAAGAATTTTGAGCGGTCACAGATAGTGACGATACTGCCATTAAGTAGAATCAGGGGAGTATTTACACTACACAATTGGGTCACGAAACGTCTTAATCCGATCCAAGTAGCTTGTATTTTCTTAGCATTAATAATCAGACCGTTAGTAACCGCCCACTGCAAGGTATTATTAATGTCACTATTGACTTTTTCAACAATAGAGTTTACTTCTGTTATATTTCCACTCAAATATATTACGAAGTCATTAGCATATAAGCAATATTTACAATGGCTAAGTACTGCAGGCAGATCATTAATGAGTAATGAGCAGCATGGAGGTCCCAGTATACTGCCTTGACGTACCCCTGATGATATTTCCAAAGGCGCAGAGGCTACAACGTTGGGCATGATGATACCCTGTGATCTGCCAGATAAGTAAGAGTGAAATCAGTTGCATACGGTGTCAGACAATCCAAATGATCTAAGCTTGTCAACTAATAGCTTGATGTTAATAATATCGAATGCTTTCGAGTAATCGAAGCCAATAAGGAACGTCAAAAATTCCGAATCTATTGCTTGCCTGCAGTCGTCGACATTAATCAATGCCGTGTGCGTACTCTGCCCTTTGTGAATTTGGATAGTTGCTTATACGCAACAAATTCAAGCAATTTCGAAGCGGCGCATAGAATGCTTATGGGCCGATAGTCAGACAGCTCAGCTGCGTTTTTCTTCTTGGGTAAAGGTCGCACAAGAGCTTGTTTCCATTTAGCTGGGAATATCCCGACTGTAGTGACATGTCGAAAATGTTGATTAACGGATGCAGGATAATCGGAAGACAGCCCTTTAAATGGCGCAAAGGGATGTCGTTAGGGCCCAGGGCATTGGAACGCGCAGAACTGATTATCTAAAGAGTTTCTTACAGTCGGTCGAGTGTCTTCTAGATTATTAAGGTTACTGTACCAACAAAATGCGCATTGAAGGTATCAGCGTCCAGCGTCGAATGGTAGAAGCTTATCATCTGATGATTTCATTCATTAATGCTCAGTCCGTTGATAATTTTTCATAATTGATTAGAGCTCCGACAGCTTGATAGCTTAGACCTAAAATATCCGTGCTTAGCATTTCGCAGTACTATTTGAACGTGATTTCTGAGGTGCGTGTAATGCAATCGTGATCTATCATTAACATTGGGTATAAAATCATGCCAAGCTTTATTCCGCTGGGAGATGAGATTCATGATGTTAGAGACTATATAAGGTACTAAGTTCTTCTTCCTTGTAAACGTGCGGTATGGACCATGAATTTCAAAAAGACCACTTTATATGTCAGAGACACGTATGTAGTCTATAGTCGTATCTGAATCGTCACGATGATAGGTGGTTCCAAAAGGCAGCCTTTAGAATTTATGATTATCTAAAAACACGCCGAGAGTTCTACGTGTACTGCTGTTGATGTCCCAGTTGATGTTGCAATCGCCCATTAGTAGGACGTGATCGTATGAACCATTACATTTTAAAAATGCTTCCCCGAATTTGGACCAAAAGCCACTCTTTGGTCTACTATAGATAGTACCACATAGCAATTTGAATCCGCAACTCGACAAACAATAACTCAGGCCTCTTAGTATAAATTTTTTATTCAGGCAACGCGCAGATAACTTTCGCTGGAATGGATTCGTGCACAAAAATGGCTACTTCTCCTCTTGGCTTACTTATTCTATCAACGCAAAAAACATTATAACCCGGCACTTCAAATTGGCAGGATGTCATAAAAGTCTTGAGAAATGTTTCACAAATACCGATTCATAAAGATTATTTTCGCACATTATAAGTCGGATGTCATGCAAGTGTGACGGAATTGATTCTACGTTTATGTGTTTATTCCACAGAATTTTATTTTTATGCTACTTCTTTAATAAAATATGATTATATTTTACACCGCAGCTGTAAAATATAACCATAAAAACTATTCATTGCATTAATAATATTAAATTATTGCAGGTAGCACGTATAACACATTGCAAGAACTTGTTTCTCGAGAAATTCATACTCTCTACTACTTATAAATGTATAATTGTCTTTTAGACATTATCTCAAGTATCAATTTAACTAATAAAAAGTGTAAAAAGTATAAAATTATGTATAAGTACAATAGTTAAGGTCATGAAGTTACAATAATAAAGAATAAACCTATTATAGTGATTTACCTGTTCTATCACGACGTATTATTAGATGTGAATTAATTACACACAAAGAATGGACTAAGCTAAATTATGAGCTCTATTGTGGTCACCATGTAATCTCAGAAAATCTTCTGATAATGCACCTTTGAGAGTTTCCCAGAGATTTTTTCGATGTACAGGTTTACAATGTATCAGAATACGAACAAATAACTGACGTATACTACTTGGCATCATCCAAACAACAGTTTCTTACATAGCACGATTCCATTCATTATCATCTTCTAAAAGACCTAACACTCAGCAAGTTTCTGAAAATGTCTGATAATGAACACCATTTACCGTCATCAAATCACTAAAACTCGGTGCTCCCTTATGATGTAATAAAAGTAATCTGCATAGAAATAACTCTATTTTACTTGAACTTACTGAATACATACACCCAATACAATTAATGCGAGATTTTCGTTTACACCATTTAAAAATTTTATTGCCATTTTCATTAAGTTGTTTGTAAACATAATGAGCTAGAATTTCAGTATAAGTATACTGTCTCGCGGCAGGATCATTTAGAATTAATTCAAAATAAGCCAATAATGTGCCTCATTCATTTAATGCAGCTGCTACACTTACTTCACCATTTATATCATTAATGATTATTGATTGTTGTTCAGATAAACGAACAGATAAACAAACAATGCTAGGATTTTTACCTTGCAAGGGTTTACTTAAAATGTGATAATATGCAACTGGACCAACATATCATGTTTCTATGAAAGTACGAATTTCATCATGATTAATTAGCCTTTCATTAGTAGTTTACTGTATCGTTACATGCGCAACATCGTAACCTTTATATGCATGCTTATATAAATACTTTACTGATCTTACGCTAGATACAGCTTCTACATTGACATGACAATTAAACATACGCAATAAGTCTGGACAATATGGTACCACGAACCGTTTATTGATATTGTGATTATTACGCATGACGATTCGTTGATTATTTCTTCGGCTGCAATGCGGATAACCATCAGATGTTAAAATCGTTTCCTCTTGAAACTCTTTGGGATAATGTTTTGAGCATTTGTTATGAACTGTACACCTACTATCACATAGATCATGTATCATATTACAAACAACAATATCGTATAATACTAAATCACTCTCAAGATCAGGAATTTTCGCAGATATAAATTTATTTATTTATAACTATATTTTAAAGTAATAAGTATATGTGCATGTGGTAAACCTCGTTTCTCAAAATTCAACAACATGTACAGCTGCTACTATATCATCAAAATACTTTTCCTTTACAATAAGTGTCAATAAAAGTTCTTTCTTCAAATGAAAAGCACTTGCACATATATCATGACGATCAGAAGCTTGTTGACCTGGAGACAGATTATTACGAATTTCGCGCCAATTGGGATTGCATGTCATCGTGATGAACAAATCAGGTTTGCCTTTACTGCGAACTATAGCCATTACATCTTGATAATTTTGCATTATATATCTAGGAAAACCGACGAAAGTAGATGGTAAAATTATAATTTTTCCTACTTGACAATTCATACCATTTGCACTATTATTTAAATGGCCAAGTAAACCTTGATACGATTCAATACGAAGCCGTTTTTTATTATTACGAACATATTCAATCCAAACCCTTTCTACTTTAATACAAAGCCTCATTTATTTTATAATATATTTGTCCTTGAATTTTAAAATAATATGGCGCTCTCCCTACTGTAGGAAAATCAACTAAATTAGCATTAAACGATGCAATTAAAAACGTACTATCATAATTCCGAACACGATCAATAAACTCTTAATTTTTAAGTGACTATTTTCAAAATTATTTGGAAAATCTGGAATGTTTTCAACTTCTACAGACCCGTGACCGCAACAGTCACTGAATGAATTACCTTTATTATATACAGTAGTATGTGCAGGGCCCCACTAGATACCCTTCAAAAAGAGCGGGTAGTCCGAAGACTTGCGACGGGCCTTGAGCTGCTCATCGGCTTCCTGTTTTTCAGCAAGCTTGTTGAGGTTAATCTCTAAGAGCAGTCTAATAGACTCAACCCGAGAAAGAGAGTCTGCTACCATGTTTTCTGCACCTTTGATCAATTCAATTTGAGTTGTATATTGGGCGATAAGAGATAATTGACGCGTTTGACGCCGTGACGCTTTATCAGATTTTTGCATGAAAGCATAAATTAGAGGTTTGTGATCTGTTAAGATCCTGAAGTCTCTGCCTTCAACGAGAAACGAGAAGTATTTAACAGCTTCATATATCGCCGTGTGCTCACGGTTATAAGCGCTGTACTTCCTCTGTGAGGGGGAGAACTTCTTGGAGAAGAACGCTAACGGTTTCCAAATTCTAGTTAGAGATAATTGTTCAAGTGGAGTACCCATCCCAGAGTCAGAGGCATCAGAAACGATGCGTAATTTTGCCCCGATGCGGGGATACACCAATAGCAGTTGCAGATAATTCCTGCTTAACGCGGGTGAAAGCTTCTTCTGCTTCGGGTGTCCAAGGAACGGTACGCTTCATTTAGAGGAGCCTGAGCAACTGCAGCATGAGGCATGTTACGCCGGTAGAAACTTATCGTGCCAACAAATTTACGAAGCTCTGCAATGGCTTGAGGTTTAGGGAAATTTAAAATAGCTTCAACAGAATGAGGCGGATGCCCTCACCATTCACCAGGTAACCTAAGAATTCTAGTTCTTTAGCAGCAAAGGCACATTTCTCAATATTGAGACGACGATGAAACTTCTTGAGTCGTTCAAAGACTTACGAAGATGAGAATAATGTTTTTCGAAAGTGGACGAGTTCAAAAGTCATATACATAAATTCGAAAAGGCCAAATGGAGTAATAATGGCCGTTTTAGGGATATCCTCAGGGGCAGTTGGGATTTGAGTAAACGCCTTATGAAGATCAAACGTTGAGAAAACCTTTTTACCGTAAAGGTTATTGTTGCAGTCATGAATATGTGCAGTAGGATATTTATGAGGGACTGTCACGGTCTTTAGGCGCCTGTAGTCACCACAAGGCCTCCAGGAGTTGTCCATTTTCTGCTCCATATGAAGGGGACTAGCCCAAGGACTATACAAAGAGCGACAAACGCCTGTCTCAATCTACAAGGACGCTCAGGGATCGGAGGGCCGCTAGTTATAATGTGATGAAAGACATTACGGTTTCCAGGTAGGACTGTGGGTTCAGAAACGGCCGTGATCTCCGGAAAATCAGCAAGAATTTCTGCAGATTTAGGGCCGGGAACAACCAAGGAGATTGAGTCGACCGAAACTTCTTTTACGACAGCAAAATAGTAGACGTTAGTGACCGAGTCAACAAGGCGACTGCGCTTAAGGTCAACTAGAAGGCCATAATGTGATAAGAGATTGGCACCTATAATAGGATAGGGAACACCCGCGATGCAAAAGCTCCAGCGAATAAGGCGTTTGACACTCAGATTGAATGTAAGCATTGATTCGCCATAAGTGCTTATTAGTGAATTATTCCCTGCAAAAACCTTGAAGGAGCTGGACTTACCGCATACCTTACGATTTGCCGGAATAAGGGAAATATCCGCACTGGTATCGCACATGAAGACGTTTCGATAGGGGCCTTCTGAAGCCGTCTCCTCATTAAAAGTTTGAGCTTGTTTCTTTGTTAAGGGTTTTGCTTTTTCCACTCCTCAAACTTTGATGCGCAAGGCATAAGCTTGAAGGATCGCGGCTAGAAAAGCGATCGCGCCTTGATCTGCCTCTGGACTGGGAACGGTCCGCTGGCCGAGTTTTTGGACAACGCATCCACTTTCCGCTCAAGCCGGTCAAGGCGTTTAACTAAAGTCTCGAAACGAGCAGAGAAAGATTGATCTGAAGAAAATTTTTTATTCTGAAGAAATCAGAAGTAAATTTTTTCACTGACAATAATTAACCGGTTTTATTGACAATTCACGAGAAAACTTTATAATATACAAATCGCGGACAAATCTTATTAGGATAGTTTGTAGGCTACGTGACTCACAAAGTTTTCAAGGGTTTTTGGCTAATTCGTGTATCGTTGGAGTTCAAATTTGGAGAAATAATTTTATTAGAGAGTAGTAACTCTGAATAAGTACATATCATAAAGTCAATGTAAAAGTAATGCAAATAAATAATCTGTAAGGAGTAGATGAAACGTAAACAAACGTACGTGACAACTGATGTAACGATCGCTACATCAACTCATGGTAACGCCATCTATTAAATCGAGTAACGTATGTTATGCTTTGCATAGGTTATTTATACATATATATATATATATAGGTATATCTGGCTACATACAAAAGTATACTAAAATATAAAATTATACTTTTTGTAGGTTTTCGAAAAATGGGCTCTGGTACATCATAAGTTAGTGCAAAACAAACATTACATTTAATTTTGGAGCAAAACTGTTCATTATCTTGGAAGATCTTCAGTTCCCCAATTTGGGGAACTGAAATTCTCCGACAATAATTAACGGATCTTGTTGTTAATTTATTTAATTATTCCTCATTCACTAACTTACAATGTACTAGAACCATTTTATTTCGAAATTAAATTTGTTTTCTTTAATGGCTGAAAAAATTAAACTTATGAAAAATGAGTATGTCGGTAAAATAGAGTCAATTGGTCATGCTCACATCGCCTTAAGGGTTCAGGGTTTAGGGTTAAGGGTTTAACGGTTTACGGTTTAGTAGTGGTTTTAATGGTGACCAAAAAGATTTTTAAGCCAAGGCAACAGTTATTATTTCATTTTGAGTCATTGTAAGTCAAAATATTCTATTTGTGAATAATGTGTATGTGTGTGCGTCTGTGTGTGTGTATGAGTGTGCGTGCGTGTATGTGTGTGTGCATGTGTGTATATGTAAAGCAGCTAAAATTTTTGTACTAACTTTACGGCTACTTTTACCATTGACCTCAATTAAAATTTAAATTCTCAAGGTCACTTTTGGATTCCTCGTTCCAAAATCTACAAGAAAGTTGATGTAGTAGAAAAAAAGACCATTTCCGTGTTTTGTGAACTGTTCGAAATAATTTTTTCGAAAAAGTTTCGACTTTGCCCTTGAATTTCAAGATCAAAAGTTCATTCTTTTTAATCGTCATAATTTACCTATTTGGGTCATTTAATTACTTTTCAGATAGTAGCGGTCTCATTTCTGTATCTTGTTCCTCTCAAGAGTCCTACAATTTTCGAACAAAATATGACGAATTAGGCCACTGTGGGGCGTGGTGGTAGAGGCAAAGTTGGAAAAGGACGAAGAACCCCTTCTTCTATACATTTCTTACGTGTGCCAACTCAAGGTATGGTTAAGTGTGACACCAAGGCTCTTTGCCTCCGTTGCGTATAGCTCGCTTTCCACTATCATTACTTTAGTCTTCGCATGGTTCAGCAGCAGTCCATTATCCTTTTCTCAGTCAGCAATAGCTTGAGCCTCGCTGAACATAACGAAAATCCCTTGGAGAAGGTCCCTGCACGGAAAAAAATATTACCTATGGGAATGTAAAATATAAGCGGAAATATGAAATTGCTATAAATTGATAAATTTCATTCAAATTTGGGATTTATGCACATCAACATTGACTATGTAGTAATTCAAAAATTTTTGAAATAACAATACTATTACACCGAGTTTACATGATTCTTATTTGAATTGTTATAATTCGGGAATATTACGGAGTCGGTGTTTACGATAGTAGTTATAAGTCAACTCAATGTGGGACGTCTCAGCCGACCAAGTTCGAAATACTGTTCTTCAGAGCCAATCGTGTTTATTCGATGCCGGGTTCTTCTTCCAGCGTTACAAGTATCGTTTGTCGGGATGCATGCACACTACATTTTTAGCGTTCTAAAAATACATCTAAAGTTGTTAATAGGGTCCTTTTACATCTTCTCGTGTGCGGTTTCTTGTGTGCGTACGTTTGAGAGCCGTCAATACTATATACACAAGAGCGCTAACTCAACGATGGGCGACTCAGACGTCCATCGTGGGAATCGCTAACATCAATTGTTGCGTTACATGAGTTCAATGTAGCAGTATATTTTCTGTTCACCACCTTGGAGTTAATATATTCCCAGTTTCGGTTTCTATTTATTCAAATATTCTTCGACAGTACAAAATACCATTTAGAATGCCGATAATAAAAAATTTTTTATTATAGGAGTATTATTTTTGTTTGAAGACTGAAAATGCCGAATATAGACATTCCGAAAAACGATATTTTTTTCCGTGTTGGGAAAAAGTGATGGTAAATTTGAGGGTTCAAGGAGGTGCCCTGAGGGACACCAGAGGCGACACTAACCCAGCCCGTTATGGTACCGTCCGCGTCGACAACAGCTTGGAGGCGATCAGCGAGATAGGAAAAAACCATCCAAGCACGCGGTTGGAAATGTTTATCGCTCTAAGTTTAGCAAGCAGCCGTTTGTGTGAGATCGAATCGACCGACTTCGAGAAGTCGAAAAGGATAAGTGATTTTCCCTTTGTCAATCGCCTGGCATATGTCGATGAACACTCCGAGAAGGGTCGTCTGCGAGCTGAGTCCGCGCCAGAAGACAGCTTGGCGAGGATGGAGAATGCCGTTGACTTCGAGGAACATTCAGGTAACTGGACAATAGGGCGGGTGTCAGATAGCTGCATCAGCTTTGTCTTCGAGAGAGGGCGGATGAGCACCTTTTTCCAGGCCGTCGGAATGGTGGCAGTACGCACTCTTATGTGAATGATTAAATTAGATTTAAATTTATAAGACTAAAAGTATGCTTTTATTAATATTTAAAATGACGTTTACAATATAAGTATATTTTTTAATTTTAGTAAAAAAATGAATATTTTATTTTATATAAAAATATAAAAGTTGTTGTATAAACATGTAATTATATAAGTCATAAATAACAATAAGTTTATACAATATTTACGGTGTTTGAAATTTATTTGACTCCAACTTTAGAATTAATGCATTACGTGGAATAAATAAAATAACATTCATTATAAATGAAACACACCGCGACCGTGTTAAAGCCCTCTCTACTGTCTAGTTTTCAAATCTACGTTCTTTATTCCCTCTGCTCTCCTCTATCGGCCGCATATGAGATCTATTTCTTTCCGTTTTTATGTTAGAATGAAATTTTTGGTACTATATATCTGGAATTAACATTCTAACAAAATAATTAGTAGTATAAATTATAGTATAGTATAATATAATATATAATATATTATATTAATAGTACATTACGATACAAGTGCCCGCTTCGCTAGGGTGTACATATCACATGAGACGGAAATCTACTTTTCCGAAAATGTATCGTACAGTATTTTTTATACGACGCGTGGAAAGTCAAATTTGGAACACACGTTTTTTGCCGAGTGTGTGAAAAAACTAACTTTCGGTACGGAGAATAGAAAAATTAATTACATTATACTATTATTGCCGATTCAAGAAAATCCTGTTGCACTGGTGACACGCGTAGTGTGCCCAACACTCTGAAATTTATATTTTATACGTAGATTACTGTTATTGCGGCGACTATGTAAAATACTATATTATGTATTTCATTAAAAAAATTCACAATTAAAAGAAATCGAATGTAAATTCTGTCTCATGAAATATAAATCAAAGCTATTATATTGCTAGATCGGGGTTCAATAAGAAATAGATGTATCACACATAATTATTAAAATACATTGAAATTTTTATTTCACTTAAGAGGGGATGACACCTTTAAATTCTTCCCATTAAAATGATCTGTAAAAAAGAAATTGGAATTATTAATAAAATTTTGAACTAATATATTAAAAGTATGTTAAATTTATGACAAAATAAGCCAACAGTGGAAATTCTAGATCTACTTTGTCCCAATATATGGACATTTCAAAATTTAGGCTTTTTCGTCTCCTGCAGGCTCACAGTGGTGATGGATTTTAATCCAGTTGGGCTTAAATTGTTGGTATTTTATATAGTTTTGCATTTGAGTAAATAATTTTTTTCAGTCTTGAAGTTCATAAAAAAATTTAAAACTATAATTTTTAAGCAGTATTTGGCTTATAATAGCTAATCTTCTCTGTTTGGTTTGAAAAATAATTATTTCGGGGTGGGGTTGGGTTACTAGGGTAGGGTTGGGTAGGGTTGGGTGAGAGTGAGAGAAAGAGAGAAAGTATGTGCGGGCATAGTGCACACTGTCGATATGATAGCTTTTTCTGTAACGCTAAAAATATATAGATATACACTGTCCATAGAGATGGAATGATGAGGGGTGGGGAGCGGGTATGCGCGGTCTATATAAAGCCGCCAGAGCGGTTGCTCCGCTCAGTGGGAGCGTCACTGTCCTAGAGGTAAGGTGCCTCTGATTATGAATCGGTGGGCCGGCTGGGGCTGAGGCTGAGGGTGGGGTATAGGCGGAGTGAGTACAGGGTGCAGCAGAGGTGGAATGGGTACACGGTGAGCGTGTAGGTTGCGTTGGGAACAGGGTGGGCGTTGGGTTGGGTGAGAGTGAGAGTGAGAGTGAGAGAAAGAAAGAGTGAGAGTGAGAGTGAGAGAAAGAAAGAGAGAGGGAGAGAGAGAGAGAATGTGCGAGCATAGTGCGCCCTGTCGATATGACAGAGGGTAATGGATGGATGGATGTTTTATAACGGGCGCATGGAAGGTATCTGTATTACCGACACGGTGACTTATCAAGGATAGAAGCACATTGTTTGACAGT
>JAWWEQ010049502.1:0-13326 GCA_035583055.1 Torymus tubicola
ATTTTTGGAGAAGAACATGAATACTTTTATCCCAAAATGATCGGTGACATAGGCATACGCGGACCACCTGATTTGAGGTGGATTCGGCCTTAAACTATTCTCTAAATAATGAATAATAGAGAAAGGGGTGTAAGTTTCGATATGCCCTTTGAGTTGCGCTTCTAGTGGCATTTTTGGTACGACTTTAACTAACAACAATCGTAAATTTGAAATAAACGAGGAGATAGGTTCATCTGACCCTTGAGTCCTTGCCCTAATTGCATCTTCAAGTGGGGCTCGGAACATCTTTTTTTGACGAAATAGACGACATTTGAGATTAAATTGTTGATATCTTAAGAAAAAGGGCCCATTTGACGAAAGTGTGAGAACTGCGCTTCATTTTTAGGTACCACAAATCGATTCTCCAATGCCCTCTAAAATCCGTTTCCCGCAGTTGAAACCCTCTCCTTATTAGTTTAAAACGTTATGCGATTCAGATATATAGCAAAGTCTATCTTTGGAAAATAAAGTATAACATTTTAAATATTGGAAGTAAAAATTAATTAAAGGAATAATTAAATAAAGTTTCAGGAAGCTAAGTGCCAATGAATTGGCAGCGGTTTTTTCTGAAGATTCGTTGCACGTGAAAACGGAATATAAATTTGAACAAAAGCAACTACGTTATATGTTTTTTTCAATATTTTAATACAATTTTTAATGTAAAAATTTTTTTTAATACTTACATTTAAAGAGTTATTATAATATAATATTTTTTCATATTATGTTAGAGCTACTTTTTATAATCATCAGCATAGCTGTTTATCTTCATTATTATTATTATTATTAATATCACTATTATTACTATTATTATTAATATTATTATTATTTATGTTGTTGCTGTTATTATTTTTTATAGACAGCTTAAAAAATTGAAAATATCAGTATTATGTTCACTTATCAAAGCCAGAAGTTATTTATGTATATTATCTTGTTTATACATTGCTAAAGGAAGATATTTCATTGAAAATACGTTAATCTCGCTTATGGCATTCAAAAAAAAATTTACTCAATTTATCTTTATCGAATGAAGTTCCAGAGAAATGAAACAATCATTTTTTTAAATACTGACTACTGAAAACATTTAATCTTTTTATAATTAAGTTTCTAAAATAAATCGATATCGAATAAGTTCTACAGTTATTTCTACAATTAATCTACTAATTTTGGGTACTTACGTGAGTATTTTATAATTCATATTTCTAAACCCATTAATTATCTATTCTAATAAAGTGTTATTATTTAATGCTTTTATTTTATTGTTAGATTTAAAGATGAAGATCAATCCCATAAATGTAGTGAATTTATTATTAGCATTTATATTATTAGTATTTTCAAACTTTGCAAATACCAAATAGCGAGACGAATTTTAAAGAAATTGAGTTGTCAGGAAAATTGAAACGAATATTAATCGATGCAACAAATGAGTTTCATTTCGTTCACATGGTTGATGAGGAAACCCTGGATTTCTAGGAAGATTTTAAGGATTGTGATGCTAAAATAGTTGAAGGTGAAGTTCTACATCATTTTCCTGATCCCGACTTTGCACTAACAAATCAGTATACGCATGATACGGAAAACGTTGATTTTGATTACAAACAAAAAGCTGTAGAATATTGAAGAAGCGGCAAAAAAGGAAACTTAAAAATTGAAACAGTGCAAAAAAGATTCAGGAAAGTCTCATCAAAGAGTCAGCTCAAACGTTGGGCTCACACTATTAATAAAGGTGGTACGTATAGAGGAAAAATTGCAAGGTTCTGTCAATATACACTAGATAATTTTAAAGCTGCAGTTGAAAGTGATTTAATAATTCACGATCGCGATCTACGTAGCTGGGCGTTACAAGTTCAAAAAGAAATTGGATCTGAAGATAACAGATTTAAAAGCTTCTAAAAATTGGTTAATGAAATTTGAAAAGGCTCGCAGAATAGTGCCCAGAATAATAACTAAATTTATTACCGGAAAACATTAGAAAATAATTTAGAAGTTCAAACGAAAGCTGAAGTGTTTGTTGGTGACGTGAAATCTTGCATGTTATCAATTCAGATTAGAGTGGGTTCCAATTGGAAATGCATTCCGGAAGAACATCAGCAGTCGAAGGGGAAAAACAAGTGCAATGTCTAGTACAGTCAATTTTATCAGCAACTCATAGCGACACGATACAACCACTCATATCAGCTACTGGACAACTTCTCTCACCACTTTTTCTTGTTTTAAAAGAATCGTCTGGTCAATTCGGTCCTGTTGTAGAACGAACCTTATTTAAACCAGAAAACGTTCACGTAGAAGCATCAAAGTCAGGAAAACTAACTACAAGTGAGTCATTTTTCGTTTATTATAATGCAATTACAAAGAAAAAAGTTGATGGGTATGTTTTTTAATTATAGACCTCTTCAACATTTGGTTAGAAGAAGTATTTTATCCAAATGTAGGGCCACAGTCTGTATTATTAATCGATTCCTGGAGTGGACACTGTGATAAAGTCATAGAAGAAACAATGCCACAAAATAAAATTGTTATCATGTACTTGATGTATATGGATTTCGCATTTGGAAAAACTTTATACGACACTTTTAAGATCAAGTGACTTTGATGGATTATAACTTAAGAGGGGAGGGCACCTTTAAATTTTTCCCAGTAAATCATCTGTAACAAACAAATTTAAATTATTAATAAAATATTGAGATAATATACTAAAAGTATATTAAATTTATGACAAAATAAGATAAAAATGAGAGTCTTTGATTTACACTGTCCCAATATATGAACATTTCAAAATTTAGGCTTTGGCGTAACCCGCAGGTTCACAGAGTTGATGGATTTTAGTCCAATTGGGCATAAATTGTTGGTATTTTATGTAGTTTAGGTCTGAAGAGTTGTACTTATCAAAATTATTTGAGTAAATAATTTTTATCAGCTAAAAACTGCTTAAAATTCATGAAAAAACACAAAATTATGGTATTTAAGTAGTTTTTAACTGAAAAAAAATATTTACTCAAATAATGTTGATACGTACAACTCTTCAGGCCTAAACTACATAAAATACCAACAATTTAAGCCCAACTGGACTAAAATCCATCAACTCTGTGAACTTGCAGGTTACGCCAAGCCTAAATTTTTACATTATGTAGAAAACAGCTTTAAAGGTGAAGATTAAACAGCTTCTACCTTTTCTTTCAAACTCCATTTTGTTCCCTATATATATATATAAAAGTAAAATAGTAATTCAAAACTTATTTCAATATTATAAAAGCAAATTATACAAAGAAAAATAAAAAATCTTTAATGTATTAGATATTTGAAGAAAAATTTGAATTACTACAAGTGAAATTTAATGTCGATTATAAAAAAATGCTTGACTGATTGTAAGAATAAAGTAATAAATATTTAACTTTATTTAGTAGAGAAAAAAGTAATAAATATGCAACTTACAACATAAGAGTTATGGCAACCAGAGGTATACGTATAACTACAGCACTTAATCCTTCAGATGATATCATATTTCATGATAATTAGTCCCTCTGAATAACTATGTAGATGAAGCCTCTTCCAATGATCTTCATCTAACAATAATTACTGCTGCAAAACTGAAATAGGAATTTCCACAAAGTATCTATGCTTTTTAGCAATAAAATATTTTTTATTCAATTAATTTATACTTATCTAATATCCATTTGGTTGAAGTTTTGGACAAACTTGTGTTAGATATAAATTGGATGAATGTCTATGTCAATAAAAGTAACCCCAAATACGGCATTCAAAATAAAAACACGTGAACGCCCAGAGCAGCCGACACTGACATGTAGACGTTGCGAGGCAGCGATCACAGCGCATGTTTGTGGCGCCTTGCAGCGGCGCGCCGCGGTGTCCTTCACACTTTTTATCAACTGAGCGCGCGCTTTGACTTCACGAATCTTATTTAAAACTTTTGTGTGTGTTTGGACTACGTATATATGTATAAAATATATATACAATGAATCAGTTACCGTATTTTCTCAGTTTGATATCTAATCGAAACGCTTGTTTTATAATATTTTTTTATTAAACAATTAGGTAAAAAATTATTTTTATAAATTTTAAATGAACATTTTAAAATATTAAGTTTTTTTTCTTTAATCGTAAAATTGGTTGTAAGTAATTAGTTCTTGATGTGACTTACATTTGTATGATAAGATTCAAATTGGTAGAAACTGTTGGCACGTTCTTATAAAAGTTTATTGACATTTTTGCTTATATCTTCGATAATTTTTCAAATATGTCACTCAAACTTTTTTTACAAGTTCAGAATAATATAAAGAATCGAAAAATCAAATAAAAAAATATTGATTTTTTCGAATTTTAAAGGTGTCCTCCTTAAATTTACATTTAAGAAATAGCATCCTAAAATTATAATCTCTAGTTCATAACCAGCTTTCAACCAGATAAATTTGAAAATCCTATTGAGTTCTCTTCTGGAGATTCTTACAATATACAGAGCGATATAGAACGATGTAATAATATTGCTATTAAACGATGTAGTTGGTGTATACGTCTTTATGGTTTCAGCACTTTTTTGAAGAAAATCATTATTGTAAACAATATGAAGAGTAAGATAGTTTAATTTAATAATAATAATAAAGTTAGTATCAAACATCATAAACATCAAGTTATATTAAATAACTTTCTTATATGGGTGAATTTTACTGACGCATTTTACTATTACATTTATTACTTATTTTTTTACTACTACATTTAAAAAAATGTATATCATTGTTTCTTTTGAGATAATTAACGTTCCGCTTCCACGTGTAATTAATCTTAAGAAAAAAATAATGTTTTTCATACCCTGTCGGAAAGTGTTGTCTTCCCACCCTGCTGTCACGGTCGAAAGTGCCACATTCTCTCCCGCCTGAAACTGCGGCGCGCATGCGTGTTTCTCTAATCTTCGGCCCGGCTGGCGCCGCCTAAAAAATACTATTCCGACCTGGTGCAAGAGGTGTTTCTTTATTTTGCTCAAAGTTATTTTTTCGAGGGTGAAAAAGTACTATTTGGTCATTTACACGCGGTAAATTATTTTAATGGGTAGTTTGCGATGTTTAGGGTGGTAACTTAAAAAATGCTAAAACACTTAAATATTCGATAAAGTAAACAAAAATGCTTTATTTAATTTTTTTGAGTTCATATCTTGGTTTTTATAGAGAAAAAAAGCATAAAAAATATATTTTTTTTTAAATATAACATAAGGGTTGCAACCTCTTCGGTCATAAATACATCTACTAACACTTCTTATGACAAATATTTTGCACATTTTTTTATCAAAAAATCTTAATTAGAAGCTGAGGTATAACAAAAAAACGGTTTTTGGGGTAAAATTTACGGGTTTTTTTACCTCCGTTTAAAGTGGATGTCGGCACAAAAAAAATACGTGCCTCTTATTTTTTCGAGTACTACTACATATCATAGAATGGTTGAAACCCGTGAGGTTGGGCTGGGGGGACCGTCCCTGTTAGTTATTGTTGGCAAAAAGGTTTTATTATTGAACAAATTAATGTAAAAAGTGCATTTTTAAATGGGGAAGTCAACACGGAGGTATATGGCAATCAATCGAAAGGTTACGAAGATGGAACAAAGTTTATAAATTGTTAAAAGCATTATACGAATTAAGCGAAAGTCCGAGAGATTGGTATGAATTGCGAAAATTATTTAATCCATTAAAGCTTAAACGGACGATTTTTTCAACCGGGATTTTAAATGTGAATCCGATCGTAAAAAAAATTGAGACGAGTCATATTCGATGTAAAATTTTCTGAACTTTCGATTGATACTGTCAGAATTTTGAAAAAATTCAGATTAACAAAGTAAGTAGATAAGCGGCGAGCGGTTAGATGCCACTTCTCTCGCGGCCAGTAGTCGACGGCTTACATCAGGCAGCATAAAAAACAATATCATTTGAATGTTTTGTTCCGGTTTCGAGTAATTTTGCTCTTAAAAGAGCAGTTTTATATTTTCAAGTGATCGATTATAATAAATAATTTGTTATAATAAATAATTTCTTATAATAAATAATTTGTCATAATAAATAATTTGTTACTACGTTGAATTTATTTGTGGCCCTGAAAAGGGCCGATTGTTTGTAGCCCTGAAAAGGTCTGATTAAAAATGTAGCCTACGTCGCACCGTACCCGGAGAGATAATCGATGTCACAACCTCGACCTCAGGGGATGATGTTATATCGACTGTCTGAGGTGAGATTGTGACATCGATTACCTCTGGCATTGATGCCTCTGACGAGTCACTTGTCCACCATAATGAGCTACCCGGCCGTGAATGGTTGCCGCACGGGTAATTCAAAATAGTGGACGATGATATAGACTCGTCCCCCGATGATACCTCACGTGGTTGTTCTGGTGATGGTGACGACGTAAGCTTATTATATTCTATTTCGGCTACTTGCAATAATGCGTTCCATCGATCCATGATGGAAGAATATGTTGTTACTTCGAGGTTCACGCATTTTATACTTTTCAGCGGATGACGTGAGCAGTCGTTCGCAGAGCCGCCGTGACCGCTCCAGCACTCTTATTGGTCCGGACATACCACTACCGCTAGTATAAGATACAGACTGCGCGCATAAATCGCTCAGTCCTCTCGCGTGACACGTTGTAGGCTAGCTCTCGCTGGCTACGCGTTGTCGGCGCGTTGACTGGTGCGGTGCAAGACGTTATAGGCTACTACGCGTCACCAGCCGCGGGCACACCGCTCCAGCGCGCCCATTGGTCGCGGGCTAGGAGAAGATAGCCGCATAAAATCGGGGTGCGAGCTCGCAGCGCATTCATTTTGCGCAAGCATTCATCGCGTTGATTTCGCGCGCCTTCCTTTTGCCTTCATATAAAAATGTTGTTGGCTAGCATTCGCTGGCTTCGCATTTTTATATGAAAATGTCCTTGTAGGCTGGATACTCCGGCTACGTGATGTTTATAAATCGCTAGTAAGAATTCTTTTTTTCATACAAAAATGTTGTAGCCTAGCTCTCGCTGGCTACGCATTTTATGTAATAAACATATTGCTTGTATTTCACTAACCTTAAAGTTCTTGCTCGCACTCTTTCTAAATTATCGCTCTCTTTAGTCCGATTTAATATAAAATTCTGTAAGCTAGCACTCACTGGCTTCGCATTTTATATGTAAAACATCATTGTAGACTGGGTACTCCGGCTGCGTGATGTTTGAAATTGGTAGTAAGAACTCTTTTTTCACACATAAAATGTTGTAGGCTAGGTCTTGCTGGCTACGCATATCAGTGTTGCAAAAATGGTAAATCTCGTTGGTAACTAAATTTACATTTTTAGTTACATAATTGATACTTAAACTTTCAAATATAGTTAAATAAATTCTCATTGATAACTAAATTTACATTTTTAGTTACGTGATTGATAATTAAAATTTTGTTATCAATTAAATAAAATCTAATTGATAACTAAATTTTAATTCTTAATTACATTATATCTAATTTATAATTAAACTTTCAAATTTAGTTAAATAAAATCTCATTGATAACTAAATGTACATTTTTAGTTACGTGATTGATAATTAAACTTTAATTATCAATTAAATAAAATCTAATTGATAACTAAATTTCAATTCTTAATTACATTATATCTAATTGATAATTAAACTTTCAAATTTACTTAACTAAAATCTGATTCATAACTAAATTTTCATTTTTATTTATGTAATATAACGGGATGGATACGAGAAAAGGGAGAAGAAAAGTAAGCGGTAGCCTCGCAATTTTTCACCTAGAAGATTTACAATTGTGTATGGCCCCGTGAATTTCGGGGCTAACTTAGTCGTTATCCCCTCAGCTACTGAAGATCTTATTCGCTTTCCATAGCCGATCCTCTAGGCCGAATTCGGATGGCTGACGATGCACTTCATAACATTTGGTTTGCTTAGCCTGCTCTGCTTTGCTTGCGCGTCTGCCGCCGCCTGATCGTGCATTCTCCGAGCTTGCCCATGCATGCAGCCCAGCTATCTAAAGCCTCTTATTGTCTCTGCTCGTCGATTAACCGGTCTTCCTTTTGTCTGAGAGTCCTTAGTGGTCCACGGCTTCGACTGTAATTGAGTATGGCAGAGAACGCCAGCGATCGATGATTTTTTTCGGTGTAAGACATGATCATCGTCTTCACCGTGAAGTTAACGCTTTCAAGGGAATTGGTTTGCAGGTGATAGAACGTAGTATACGTATGATGCACGTATCTCTTTTTTGAGAGAGATTTCTTTTTTTTGAGTTCCTTTATCACCGATTTTCAATCCACTTTTTTGGTTGAAATCACCTCGATCCAGCGTGTAAACAGGTCCTGGGAGCTGAAGTTGTGGTGGTTGTCTATTGATTTGGGTAATGGTCCCATAATATCGCCTACCACCACTAGCCAAGGACGCTTAATTGCGCGGCGTTTCGTGAATTCGGCTGGAGCGCATCAGGCTTAAGAAATAAAACACCTTACCTCTGTATAAACTCCAAAGTGCCTCTTTAAAACCCTGTGCGACGTTTGGGGCCGTACCATATATCCATATCCACACTATGGATATTTCCATTGTAGTGCTTTTGCCCCGCTAAGTAAAGCCGTCACAAACCATTTAATATAGTCTCACCGTAAAAAATAAAGTATTAAATTTTAAATACTGGAATTAAAAATTAATTAAAGGAATTAGTAAATTAAGCTTCAGGAAGGTACATGTGAATGAATTGATAGCGGTTTTTAAAAATAGATTTGCAGGTTTTTTAATATTTAAAACTAATATTCTTTATTATTAATATTTAACTTAACAAAATATTTATTTCAAGTATATTGCAGGAAACAGAAAGCATTTGATAATAAATATTATTTTAATTTTTTATTTTTATAAGAACGAATATTAAATTTAGTAAACCAAGTAACGTTACAATAATTTTTGTATTTTCTAGCAACTACGCAAGCGTTCAATATAAACATTAATACTTGTAAATATTTTATTTTATCAGCACCTGTTCACATAATCACACGAAAACATATATTATTTTTATTGTACATATCAAATAAAAATTTTAATTTTAGTATCACATATCAAGATTGGTTATAAAAATAAAAGGTGTATATTTGCCATACTTTTTGAACGCTTACTAAATAGACATTTTTCAATATGAGAGCAAAAAATAATTTCTCTTTAATATTATCACATCATACACATAAGGTATAGAAAATAATAAGGTTAATAGACTACTCTTTTAGTACTATCTCCCATACTTCAACTGCAACATTATATTATTTTATAATTAAAAAGAGTATTTCATAAGATTTGAATTTTTAATGAAGGCGATAACTCAACCTTGAAAAATTGAGAATTATTTCAGTAAATGTTAAATTCATTGAGCAATTGTAAGATTATACGAAAATTCAATAATGTCAATAAAAACTATATTGAAATAAAAAAGAAAGTATTTAATTCAATCTATACTTTTAAATAAAGGCGATAACTCAACCTTGGTTTGAATGAATGGTGTTATTTATAATGAAACCATTCAATATGAAACTATCCATGCTGTATAAGATGATAAACTTTGTTCAAGTAAAAAAAAGTATTACATAAGTCTTGTAGTTTCGATGAAGGCGATAACTCAAAATATCGTGGCTGTATAAGATGATAAACTATGTTCATGTAATAAAAAAGTATTTCATCAGCCTTGTAGTTTCAATGAAGGCGATGACTCAACCTTGGTTCAAATGAATGGTGTCATTAAAAAAAAAAAAAAATTAATAACAATGAATGTTCTGTAATAAAATATGAAGGTATAATTTAATCGAGAAAAAGGGTTCATTTATAACTCTACTTTTGAATAAAGGTTGTAACGCGTGCTCAATTCGCGTTCGAATTTCGAGTATCAGGACCGTCGCGATATCGCGAAGCTGCCATTGAATCCAACGAGTCAGGACAGCCATCTTGGCTTACTGTATCGTAGCGAAAGGAAGTGTTCTGTGCGCGCGCCGCTCTCCTTCAGTTTTTTTATCCGTGTTCGTGTGCCGATTCGAGTGTGTTAGCGTGTAGTGGAGGCACGAGAGCCCCCACACCACGTGCGTCGATCGGAGAGAGAGAGAGAGAGAGAGCGAGTACACCGCGTTTAGCTAGCGTGAAACGAAGTGCGAGCCAGCCGGTGCGAGCGATCCGGCGACAGCAAGTGCGAGAGAGACAGAGCGAGCGAGCAGCCTGTGAGAGTGAGAGAGAGAAGTACGAGACGTCGTCTTCCTCGCGGATCTCGGTGAGTTTTAAGACTTTCTGCTCGCGGTTTTTTGTGAAAGGCCTGCACGGAGTCGCCCCGTGCAAACCTCCTGTAGTGTACACGCGCGGGTAAGTGTCAACCCGCCGTATTTAAAGCGCGTTCGCGATCTAGGCAGCTTCGCCGGGTACTTGTCCGTTGGTGTTTCGAAACCCACGGTCGCGCGCGAATCGCTGTTAATATTAACCAGTGTATCGTCGTTGTAAGTTGTTAATTGTGTCAATACATGTGTTAATCATTTATAAGTCTTCGCGTTGTTTATTCGTGCGACCTTTTTACGTAACCGTCCTTTTCCCGATTACCGCCGCACAGTGTTCATTTTTGAAAAAAATGGACAAAATGAAATATCTCACGAACGGATATCGATAGCCCAATGAGTCCAACTGCATTTTAAAGCTGAAGTGATATAGTATAAAAGAAAAATAGTTCGGTACTAATTGATTTGACTCTGTGACCTTAAAAATAAAGGTCAAAGTTGACGGTTAGAAAATTTTTTCCATTTCTTCAATATTCTGTCACCATTGGTACCGGACTATTTTTCCTTTATACTATATCACTTCAGCTTTAAAATGCAGTTCGACTCATTGGGTTATCGATATCCGTTCGTGAGATATTTCATTTTGTCCATTTTTTTTCAAAAATGAACACTGTGCGCCGCCTCCGCGGGCAAATGCTCCGCCGGTCGTTTGCAGAGCTGACTAGCCGGCCGCGCGCTTTTCGCTTTGCGCGCGCGGATACAAAAGCCAACCTCCCACATTTCTTTCAGAAAGCAGAGTGCTGCAACACTCTGCGTTGTAAACAGGCGAATACCGAAGGCGCTCCCCGGGAAGTCAGATTTAGATGGACTCCCGCGGCACCGTGTACTAGGGCGCGAGCTTCCGGGACAATTCAATTAAGTTTAATTCTGTTACAAGGTGATAACTCAACCTTGAAAAACTTAGAATCTTTTTAAGTAAATGTTAATACTTTCATCAAGTAATTATAATATTATACCAAGATTTAATAACCTAGAACAACTAATGAAATAAAGAAGAAAGTATTTAGTTTTACCTATAATTTTAAGAAAAGGAGATAACTCTACCTTAGTCTGAACGAAAGCTGTTATGTAAAGCGAAACCATTTAATAATAAAAAACCGTTCATCCACTCCAGAATAGATGAGAGTATTGACAATTATGCACTTTGTATGTTGAAAACTGTCTACTTATTAAATTATTTAATGAATCCCTGGTTTATTTTACTTATAATTCTACGTTAAAAATAGGCATCTGACATTCTATTAAATTTTGCGGAATCCAACAGCGTTGTTTGGGAAAACAACCACTCTACTGGGGTAGATGACGGCAGCGCTGTGTTGTATTTGATGAACACCTCCTTTACTTTGGGAAAGTCATGTAAAATATCTAAGTCTTCGATGATTTCTGTAGATAAGACATGAGTTCATTATTTTCCTGTCCTTCTGGAACGATTGTTGGCGATATTGGATTAAATTCTGCTTCCGTTCCAAAATCAAAAAAATCATCCTGGTCTGCAGTGGCAGGGGCTGGCGCTATATCATTTCCTGATTTTATTAGGTCTTGTCCTATTATTTTTATTATTTCTTGAGCATTGCCATCTAAGCATGGTATCCAACATTTCTTAAATTTAGGGTGGGTTAAAGCGGCTATTGCAGCATGTTCATCTACTCCTTTAATTTCGAAATAATCTTTGAATCATCTTTCTAAACTTATAATTAATTCATTTAGCAGTGGCTTACATTATCGAAGACTTCTAGATATTGATATTTCTAACCATTTCCTTTTCACGCTTATCAATGTCGGTAACAAAAACCAAATCTGTTATTTACCTACGTTTTTTTGGAGAACCTAAACATTTCCATAATTCTTCACATTTTTTAATTGTTTTGGAATGCTGTGTCAATAACGCTGAATTAGCATTAATAGATTTTATGCTATCCGTTGTGGCAATTAAATTTAGTGTGTGACTAGCACATCGATAGTGAGTCGGTAGCGTTGGATCGTCATCATCTATTTCAAACTCCTCATCAATCTCTGGCTGGGATTCTTGTTCTCCTTCTGAGTTTATGTCTTCATCACTATCAGTTACAAATTCGTCATTGTCATTTCTCATTGAGTTCTAAAGTGGAGAATCATCTGATAGAGTCCCGATGCAAAGAAGCTAAGTGATCCACAGCCGCTGCTGCGTTCTGGTTCTTGAAGTTCATTCGTAAGTTGTGGGGCGCGTCTTCCTCAGTGGACTTGGCGCGAACGCCGCTTTGTGGCCTTGATAGGCATTCCTTACCAGTTTGGCTTCCCCAAGAGGACTAGGCGCGAAGTCCGGGCCCTGTGCGGCTGGGCTTCCCTCGTGGACTTGGCGCGAACGCCGCCCCGAGGCCTTGATAGGCAATCTTTACGGCCCTAGTTCCCCCTTCCACGTGGGCTTGGCGCGACTGGCGGCCTTTTCCGATGATCTTTACGAATCCGTGTTCGGGGTAAGAGAGCTCTCCTACTGAGACAAGTGTTGAAACCCATAAACTTTAAACCCGAAACCAATAACCCGTAAAACCTAATCCAATAAACCCTAAACCTATGAACCCATAACCTCTAAACCCGAATTCATTAATATCTAAAGCGTAATCCTATAAACCCAACCCATAAAATCTAAACCTACAAGTCCATGAACCCTGATCCTATAAACCAATAAACCCTGAACCCTAAATATATGTGCATAAAACCATAAATCTAAACCCATAAACCTATAAACTCTAAACCCGTAAAATCATAAACCCATGAACTTTAAACCCGAAACCTAAACTCATGAACCATACACTCTATTAGATGCACTCTACTAATCTCCCAAACTCTATAAAATGAACATTGAACCCCAGAGTCAGAAATGAGGTACTTAATACTGCTAAATCTGTAATCTATTTACTTATCTCTAGACCCTGAGCCAATATGCCCTGCTTTGGTTGTCATAATCATTATGGGTTTAGAGT
>JAWWEQ010049503.1:0-13321 GCA_035583055.1 Torymus tubicola
GGAGGATCGTATATCCGACGCCGGGCGGATCGAGCGCTCCACGTGCGACAGACTGCAAGTCTGTCCACGTGACAATATCATCAATTTCTCCATACAAGAATGTAGTTTCTACATCCAACTGTTTCAAATGTAGCCTGTTTTTATTACTTATAGCAAAGAAAAATGTAACTAAAGGCAATCTAGAAACTGGCGCATATGTTTCTCTCAAATTATAATTATTTTTGTCTTTAAAATCCCTGATAACTAACCTAGCTTTATATGTAACATTGCATGCCTCATCTGTATTTCGTTTGAAAATCCATCTAGAATCTAAAATGTTACTCTTAGCTTTTCCCATTAACAAACTTTCTCTTTTTACAACTTCAAATACTCCCTTATCCTTAAGAGAATTTAGTTCTGACACTGCTGCCCACTTCCATTTTTCTCCCTCTGTTGAGTTAATCGCTTCTCCTAAACTAATCCTTTGACAGTTTTATTATCTTTCTTTTCTGTCTCTGACTCGCTCAGGTGACTAACTTTATTCGAATTTAATTTAGATTTGCTTCTAGTACTGATCAAAGCGCTCAACTTATATCTTAATTTTACCTCATCTATGTACTTAATGACTTTCAATTTTATAATCCAGAAAGGATTTCTATATACTCCTGATACTATACTCTTTAGTTGATGGATCATAAATATTTACCTTTGGTTATCTAAATAGATCTGCAATCACTGATAAACAAACTGTCGAAGAGACAACAAATTTTCAGATAATTCTTTCGAGTATAAAACATCCGTTAGTACAAACTCTCCACCTATGTTCGTTCTGAATTAAACTGATCCCGAGCCAATTGTTTTTAGCGAATTAACTTTATTAGCACATTTTACTATTAACATATACTTTTCAAAAATTAGTTCTGATCTACTCAGATGCTCTGTCGCCCTAGAGTCTGCTATAAATTTTACTAATACATTGCATTTATTTTTCTTATCTAAAAGCGAATTTATAGAGTTACCTTCTTCCTCATCTTCTTCTCCATACTCGTCTCTCGCTACCATCATCGCCGAGTTGTGTGAGGCACGGCAGCCTCGACTTCTGCCTCCACGACCTCTGCCACCAGATCCACGAATTCTCTGCCGATGCTCGTCTACTGTGTCCAGGCGTTTTAGGCGCTTCTCAGCCACCTCATCTCGGCGCTCTCCCTCTCTTATCCGACTTTCACAGTCTCTCGCCTCGTATCCAGGTTTGTCGTACACAGAGCACACTCTTTATCCAGGTGTGAGACAGTTTCTGGACAGATAGACATAACGGCCACAAGAGTAACACCTTGTTTCTCCTGAGACAGTGTTACTTCTGCCAGCTCCTCGGTCTCGATCGCTATCAGTGCGATAACCCCGCCTGGAGAACATGGCAGTCTTCGAAGCTTCTCTCCTGGTTGTAGATTTCACCTGTAACAAGAAATCTTTTAGTTCTGAATATGAGACGTCTTACCCTGTTGTTTGTTTGTTAAGACAGCTGAAAACTTCAGTGCCGGGCACTGCATCAATTACTGCATGCATAAAAACATCTCTCTTTTCTTTTTCAGGCATATTGCCAGCATTCGGGACATTCTCATACATTCGAATTTTTTCTTCGAATTTGTCCCAGAACTCTGCAGCTTTTTCTCTCTTTGGATTAAATCTCATCTCACACAAATCTTTCGTGACCGATACGCTCGTAACTCTCTTCTCAGGTCTTTTGTATTCTTTTAATTTAATAAAAATCTCTCTAGGCTCCTTTATATATAAAATCTTAGCGTAATATTTCTTATCTATGTGATTAATTTATGTCTCTCACCTTGTGTTTATCATCGACTAATTTATTTTCAGACACACTTACAGTCTGCTTATCACTCAATACGTATTCGAGTTTTTTTGTTCTCAACTCCGATTTCAAGTAATCATCAAACATGTGAGACTTACTATTAGTAGTCAATTTATAGACTCCATTTATACCGGAGTATTTTTAAATCACTTCTAGTTGTATTTCATCAGTTAAATTTACATGCAAATTTAAACTTTCATCCAATCTTTCAAAAAACTGGCAACTCACTCTGATACTTTCTGTTCAATTAATGCTTCTACGTTAACTTTCCTAGTCTCTTCTGGCTCTTCTCTTTTACTTATTTTTGGTTTAACTGACTGATTTATTTTACACACCATTGTTCTAGGTTTCAACCTTCTCCTCTGTTTACCTCCGTCCTCGGCCCAATCCTTTTCGCTACCGTACTTCACGATTTCTCCCTACGCTAGGGCAGATAGACTGGGACGTTGAGAACGTGGAGACCTGGCGGTCTGAATGTGCACCCAGTGAGTATGTAGCTCGTCTCGTACGTCTCGGTTCACAGGAGTACTCATGCCGGAATCATGATTATCTCCTCCGCGGTGAATCCCATTTCTCCTCACTTTGACTCAGCTATCCATCTTCTTGTGTCGTCTTTCGCATGATTTAACGGGCCCGTATCTGCATTCACCAGCACGTTCGAGACCATTTTAGGGTTTTCTCTCTCTCTTTGCTCATATCCAGAAGCTTTTACTTCAGCTAGTTTAACACCATCCTCCTCGTAGTTTTGTATGCTAGTCAATTTCGGGTTTCCACCCTTTATTTGTGCCTGCAGTATCTGGCCCAGGTTGTTAACTAGCCCCTCCATGAGCTGTTTGCTCATTTCTCTCTGTTCCGCTATTATTTGCAAGTGAGAGCGATTTAAATCCTGCTGCATCTCAAGCTTGATCTCCTCTTTCTGTTTTTGGAGCATTTTTTGGACTGCTTCTAGTGTCGCCACTTCTCTTCCCGTCGTAGTTGATTGTGTTCTTCCTGTTTCTTCTGAGACTGGAAGAACAAATGGCACAACCTTCGTCTCTGCTAGCCAGATAGATTCCACATAAAAATATTGCTCATTGCTCAACTTGTGGTGCACGCTCACTATCTTTCGCTCGGAAAACATAATATGATATATTCAGTTGTCCCTACTACTATAAACACATTCTCATCTTGATGTTCCAAGTGCAACTGCTCCTGCAACCATACTTCACCGAACACCCGGTGAATCTCATCAATCCAACCTGTAAAAAGACAAATTGACTTTAGTTTATAATCATCATATTTTTGTTAACTTCAATAAATTTTCATCTTTTTCTCATCTCATAATTTTCATATCTTCACTCTGGATTAAAAGAGAGCCATCTCAGCGTCCGCTTCAAAAAGGGGTCAACTCGGTGTCCGCTTCAAAAAGCGGTCAACTCGGCGTGAGCTTCAAAAAGTGATCAACTCAGCGATCGCTTCAAAAAGGGGCCATCTCATACGCGATTTTTTTTTCTCAAAATTTATGTTGGCAACACCGTTGAATGGGAAAATATGTCACACATAAAAAATTAGCTGAGAAAGTTTTCGCTTATTAATCGCATATTAATATATTTATAGACTGTACATTGATTATAAAATATGTTATATATATTTTAACGTAAATATATTAAGCTCAAAATATTAAATGTGAAAACTTATTTTGTATTTAAGAGAGGAGAAAAACTTTGCCAGTGTATATATAGGTATGGTTTTACTTTTTGTTATTTTTTGTATACATTTATTTATCACAAAAGCTAATTTTTTGAAACATTTAAATAATTTTTCTTAGTAAACCGGTGATGTATTTTGATAGGTAAAAGCTCAAATGTTTTTTTTATAAGCTATGGTACAAAGAAAAAATTTACATAAGATATACATAACATATTTTATAATCAATAATGTACTGCAGTCTATAAATATATTACAGATGATATATTTTCCCATTCAATGGTGTTGCCAACCTAAATTTTGAGGAAAAAAATCGCGTTTGAGTTGGTTCCTTTTTGAACTGGACGCCGAGTTCATCCCTTTTTTTAAGACGACGCCGAGTTGGCTCCGTTTTTTAAGACGACGCCGAGTTGGCTCCTTTTTGAAGACGATGCCGAGTTGACTCCTTTTTGAAGACGACGGCGATTTGACTTCTTTTTGAAGACGACGTCGAGTTGACTCCTTTTTGAAGACAACGCCGAGTTGACTCCTTTTTAATCCAGAGCGAAGATATGGTTAACGGTCGTACAATTTGATAACTTTTTATATGATTATTAAAGCCAAGAGTTATAAATTCCTTGTATACAAAAAATATTTGTTTTAAATCATTTTTTTAAATTGTCGCTATTTTTCCAAAGTCAGAGTCATTGTTATTGTCATTTTTAACATAGAATATGTTATCTTTTTTATGCAAAGTTCCATTAATTTTTATCGATGATACTTCAGACATTTGTTTGAAATTTTTAATTTTCCTAACTTCTGTATTTTCTATAACTCCGCCAAATACAATTACATCTTCTAAGCCTCTATTATTCAGTAATCTAAAACCAAACTCTATTTGGAGTTTGTTTTACAATGTTAGTAAAATATTCACTCGCGAAGTAACAGGGTGTGCATATTTTTTTATTTTCTGTGAAACGATTCATATTTGTTGCAAGCTAAATAACGCAATGGACCATGAATTTCAATTATTTTCGTATAATGTGTTAAGAAGTGATATTTTCATCTTAATATGAAATTAAACAAGTCCATATATTGTTTATTATCGAGATACTTAAGATCATATTCTGTAAAACTGGAGCTATTTCTTAAATCGACAATATAAAAAAATAGTAGAAAAAACTCTCATACAGCGTCATCTTCGCGAACAAAATCGCCCCAAAAATGCCAAAATACGTCCAAGCGCATGAGGGTATGTATGAGGGAACATCGAAGCGTGTCCGTCCAAGCGAATGAAGGGAGGAAACCGAGCTGTTTGTGGAACCCCGGGACGAGACTCCGCCTCGGCCGAATCCGAGGGAGGGGCAGCAGCACGCCCAGCTAACTAGACGCGATTGCGGTGGTTAGTTCGTCTGGGTACACATACGACTCACGGGTACCGGGACTGCGGTGCCCGTATAACACACACCCACATCACACTTGTCGCACACTACACTTACACACACACAAAGCGGCTCGTTCACGGTCCCGGACGAGGCAAGAGGTACAGGGAAGCCATAGGAAGCTGCCTCGGGGCGGGTGTCAAGGGTACAGCCTAAAACTGCGGATGACACTCCCAGGCCGCCGGATAGTACAGGGGCCCGGAGCGGCCTAGCCAGCAACGCTCGGGTTGCCCCATGAGTCGGTGTAATATCCCCTTTCATGTAGTAATGCTGGGTAGTGCCCAGATAGGGCCTTGCTGCATGGGGGGGGCTCTGTCCGAGGCCACGTTTTCGACCTGCGCAGTGACTGAGAGTCGCCCTCTCGCCTCCACTTGCCGAGTTGGGGTTGGGAAATTGTGCCAACCACTTACACTCATAGCTACAACCCGCCCAATTATGTCACTTACTATGCATTGGAATAAAAAAGAAATAAATGGCAGTGTGTCAACCCATGAGGTAGGAGCCCTGCCCATTGAAATGATACGAGGCATCGGGAAATGCAACCGCGATCGGGGCGCCTGGCCTTTTGGCTGACAACACCGGTGAGGGGTTGGGGGGGAGGCATCAGCAGGGCGTCCGGGCAGAACCAGCTGGCCGTTGACAATACCGTTGGCGCTTCCCAAGGTAACCTCGACGGGACGCAGTGGGCTGACGCTCGGGCGAACATCCAGAAGGGTAGCAATACCGGCGGCGGCCGCCGTGGCGTACCATCGGGGAGAGCAAGGAATAAGAGGAGAAACCCCTCGGGTGCGGAGTGGCGGAGGCACAGGAGGGACTGAACAGGGTCCCAGTCTGTCTCCGTCGAGCCGAAGACACCAAATAAGAGGTGTCACTCGGACGGCTCCACCCCTAGGGAGGTGAGCGCTAGGGCAATACCTCTGGAGTACAGCAGGGCGACAGCCAACGAACTCAAACTGGCTGTTATCCCTGTGTCGTACCCGGAAGGGCGCCTGAGTGAGGAGCAAGGGGAGGCCGTGGTAGACGTAGTGGACTCGGCAATAGAAGAGTACGAGGGCGACCACGTACCACGGTTTCTCGACAACTGGTGGCAGAGGGAGGCGCAGGTCTTCCACTGCCATGGACAGGAAGCCAAGGCCTGGCTGGAGGAGGTCGTTCGGACCATGAGCCCTTGGAAAGGAGCCCAGTTGCGAGTGGTGATTTCTGCGAAGCTGCGAAACGCCTGGCTAAGCAGAATCCTACGCTCGCAACGGGGCAATGGAGGATCCTCGGCTCAAGAGAGGTGGAGGATACAAAAAAAAGGAGGAAGGAGACGCGGGGTCGGTCCTGCTGGAGGAGGCGGATGTCGAGGTCCTCAAGGAACTCGACTTCCGGCCCTTCTGCGGGTCAGCTGGAGCACACTACACCATCAGGACCGACAAAGAAGTGGTGGCACAGGCAGAGGATAGGGAGGAGATGCCCATGCAAGTGGGACCCTCCACGGCGGGGGATGGTGCGGAGATCCTGACTCCTAATGGATAAAGGAGGTATGAGGAGTGCGCGGGGTGATGGAAACCCGGGGGCAGCCGTTGTGGTAAACTCCACTATTCCCTTCACCCAGATCAACTTGCATCACCGCATAAGCGCTACGGCAGTATTGGCTAAGCGTCTGTCAGAGACGCAGACGGGTATAGCATTGGTTCAAGAACCATGGGTTGGGTTAGCAAGGGTAGGATCACGGGCCTGGGGGGATGTGAAAAAATTATCCACGGATTCGGGAACTCACCCAGAACCTGCGAGGTCCTGAGAGGGGTGACCGGGGAGGCCTGGCTTAGGTAAAGACCTTACCACAGTAGTAGTCACGGCCAGGAATAACACCGAAGGCACGGTTGAACTGTTTGTGGGGTCGGCGTACTTCCCATAGAATGTAGGTGAAGAGCCACCTCCAACACTGGTCAGGGAACTAATAGGTGAGTGCGAGCGGAGGGGTAAGCACCTCGTATTGGGATATGATGCGAACTCGCATGATACGATATGGGGTAGCTCGGATTGCAACAGCAGAGGCGAGGCCCTCCTGGAGTACTTATCAGGAACAAACATGGATATACTGAATAGGGGGCGGGAGCCTACTTTCAGGAATAAAAACAGGAAGGAAGTGATCGATGTGATACTCGCCTCGGGCAGCATCTGGTCGCGTTTTAGCAACTGGAGGGTCTCCGGGGAAATGTCGATGTCGGATCAAAGGAAAAACCCGAGGAAAACCCGTTGAACTGATTACAAAGCTGAGCTCACAGGTAGGCTAGCTGACTTCCCGAGGGTGATCGACCGGGCAGATGGATCGATAGGGCCGGGGAGCTCTTAGGCGCTACTGTGAAAGGAGCTTTTGAGAGCAGCTGCGAACTGAGGACAGTGAATCTGGCCAAGGGGTCACCCTGGTGGAACGATGCGCTGGATAAACGTAGGAAAAAAGTGAGGAGCCTCTTTAATAAATCGAAGAGGAGCAAGGGGGAGGCTGGCAGCCAGGCGTTCAGACTGGCCCAGAGAGAGTATAAGGCGGAAATCGAAAAGGCAAAGAAGGAAGGGTGGAGCAGATACTGTGAGGAGATGAGCAGCATCTTGGACACCGCAAGATTTGGGAGGCTCTTAGCCCGTACAAGTAACAGGACGGAGGCGTCCAGGGACTGGGAGGAGAGCATCGTTGAGGCACTTGGGCACCTGATGGCAACTCATCTTTCAGGAATGGCTATGGTGCCACCGGAGGATGGGGCCGACGGGCCAAAGGATCGGCGGTCGCGGAGATGGTAGAAGGACAGGATTCGGTGGGCGATGGAGTCATTTAAGCCGTACAAGTAGCCGGGGGAGAATGGGATTTACTCAATGCTCCTGCAGCGCGGGTTGGACGAGCTCCTGGGACCCCTCACCGCCGTATTCAGAGTCTGTATCGAGTTAGGGTACATCCCGACGGTGTGGAGAGTGGCAAGGGTGGTGTTTCTACCCAAACGTGGGAAGCAGCACATGAAGTGGCAAAGGACTATAGGCCAATCAGTCTGACATCCTTTGTCCTAAAGGTATTAGAAAGGCTGGTGGACCGTTTCATTAGGGACGGACCATTGATAGAGCGTCCGCTGCATCCTAAGCAGCACGCCTATCAGGTGAACATGTCGGTTGACTCTGCGATGTACGAGGCAGAAAGGTACATAAGCAAATGGATGAGGAACAGGGGCATGGGTGCTCGCAGCCGTTCTGGATGTGGAGGGGGGACTTTCAACTTCACAACCATGGAGGTTATGTGCAAAGGAGCAAGTGCACATGGGATGCCTGGCACCATTGTCAGGTGGATACAGAGCATATTGTCCTCACAGACAGACATTGTCCTCTGGTTCGACCAACACGCCACTGTATTCCAAGCAGAGGTTAGAGCGATACGGGAATGTGCAGAAGCCATGACCTCCGGTGGAGTGAAAGAGGAACGGATCACCATCTGCTCGGAAAGCGTGGATGCTCTTCGGGCGGTGGGAACCGTGGAATTCCGCTCTGCGAAGGTGTGGAACTGCAGGAGGGCACTGGACAGGCTATCCACTGCGAATAGGGTTACTTGGACACGCGGGGATCATAGGTAACGAAAAGGCAGACCGACTGGCGAAAAGGAGCGCTGCGCGATGTAGGACGGAGTATCTCAGATACCGCTAGCAGAGAGCGCACTTAGGGAGAAGCTGGACAGGTGGATTCCTACCAAGGCAAATGAGAGGTGGCAAACAGCGACGGATTGCAGACAGGCTAGGTATCTCTTGAGTAGCCAAACTCCGGCTGGGTGGTGGAAGAGTATCGTGGAACTATCCAAGAAGGAGATTAGACTGGTGGCAGAGTGGCTGACATTTTTGTTATTATTATAAATTTTCGCATTACCGAACGTATTTTCTAACTTTATCAGAATACTATTATCGCAGAAAAAAATCTTACTAATATTTCGATCTAACCGGGATTCGATCCCACGACCCTCGCATACCACGCACGCATGCTAACCATTACACTATCGCTCGCTTAAAAGTGTTCCAACATCTTTATGTTCATAAAGTGTAGAATCCATATTTATTCATTTAATTTTATATTTTGGAAATATTTCTGGAACATTTACTGAATACTATATTGAAACTGACATCATAAATATTTTTGGAAGTTTATAAGAATATTCCATGAATATTTTCTCGAAATAAATTATGAATATTTCGCGAATTATTTCATTAAATCTTCCTTGCAGATCGATAAGTCTTCCACTGAAATATCCAAAAAACTTTGTCTGATTTCCATTGATATATTGCGTAAATATTCCCGGAATATTTCAGGAACAGATTATGTTGAAGTCTTCCACAATTATGTAATTGAAATCTTCCATTGGAATATTTCTGGAATATTTACAAAATCTGAGCCCGATTTTGGATTTAGTGCGACGTCTAACATCAAAATTTATATAAGCAAATGTTGCAAGTTGTTTCTTATTTAAGTAAATTTTGCTGTTTAGTCTAAAATGGTAGCATGCTTGTTTTAAACGTCTTGTTATCTTAGTTTATACATTAATAGCTTTATTTCTTTATACATTAATCCATTTATATTTTTTAAATTTAAGAAGTAATGAAGTATGATTATAATTTGTTCATAAAAGCTTTTAATATTATACATCTTGTATAATATTGTACATCTTTAAGTATTACTTAATTTGACTATAAAAAGATGTGTTTAAATTTAAGAAAACCGCATAAAAAATAGTTTTTAACTTGAATAACTTAAAAGTAAAAAAAAAGAAAATTTAAAATTTTTCTTTAATTTATACGAAAAAATAAGTTATATTATAACCTGTAAAAAGATTATGTTTTTACTATAGTATCAATTTGAACATATCATATATAGTTTAAATGAAATAAAGTTAGTGAAAGTTCTTTTAGGAATTTTTGTTTGAATGTAAAAGATCAAAAAGTTTTTGAAATAAATGAATAAAAAATATCTTAACTTTCGATAAAATAGCTTTGAAGGAGAGTTTTCTAATGGTTTAAATAGTTCATTTGTGCAACTATTTTCCATAAGAATAAATCGCCTTAAACTGTAAGAGAAGAAAAATACAAAATACTTTTTTTAGTGTCTTCAGAAATTTCATAAAAATACAAAACTCATAATTATATTATTTAATGTTATCGTAAGGTCTTGCCAAAACTTTTAAATTAATACTCCACTGCGTTTTCTATGATGAGTCTAACTAGGAGAGGCTAAGACTTCCGGATCACAGATTTTGCTAAAATTTTAAAATATTCTTTTGGATAGCAAAATATGATGGAAGATGGACTATTAGATCCTAACGCTTTGATAAACTCAAGTTATCAATATTTTTAGTTATATTTTAAGGACATATTGGAAAAGGTGCTGGGTTTTATTTATTAATTACTTAGATTAGAAAAAGCCTACATAGAATTGTGAGGAATGAAATTATAACTAGAGAGTGCTAGCTTTTTGCTGCATTTTTCAGAATTAAAAATTTGAATTTATCCAAAGTTATGATAATTTAAAGTTAAGCAACATAAAATTGTTGATAAATCGATGAAAACTAAAGCATTAATTTCATGTTTATTTTAATACATTTTCATTGCTTAAATTTACTTTGAGTAGATTCAATATTGTTTAATTCTGACAAATGCAACAAAAATTTGTGCTCTTTAGTTTTCATTTCATTGTCTGCAATTATACATAGGCTCCTTCTATACTAAATTATTAATAAATAAAACTGAGCACTTGTTTCAATATTTCCTTTTAAAATATAACTAAAAATATCGATAACTTGAGCTTATGAAAGCATTAGGTTTTAATATTCCATCTTTTATCATATCTTGATATCCAAAAACATATCTCAAAGTTTAAGGAAAATCCGTGATCCGAAGGTCTGAGCCTTTCCTTAGTAAGTATATAAAATTTTAAGGTTTGCTAATTTTCGTCTTGGGTAGCCAAAAGTAATGGAACGAAAACGTATATAAAAAAGTCACATAATTTAAAAAAATAAAAGAATTATCGTTGAACATTTTTACACAGTGTTTCTTGGACATAATTATACAAAATACATCATATATCTAAGCATTTTAATAACACTTGCGAATGTGCCAGCAAAAAATATAAAATTTTAATAAAAAAAGTAATCTATTTCGTTACATATTGAGGTATAACTTTTTTACTTTTGGTGGCACGCTATTTTTGATTCTCTAGATTTGTTCACGTTTGAAGGATATATTTGGTGGCACACCCTTGAAACTTCTTGAAAATTTTAATTAATATACCTTCTTTAAGGGTCCCAAGCGCTTTCTTCTATAAGAATAACATAAAATGAAAATTAGTTTAGAAGATAAATAATACCTCAAGCTTTTCATTTCTGTAATGAAAAAAATTTGAGACTTCAATAAATAACTAATGATCATAATAATATCTTTTTATGAAACAAATTTGAAAGTGTGCATTTTTGCATAAGGATTTAAAAAATGCATGATAATTGTATATAAAAGATCGAATAAAACAGAAAATTGAAATCAAAATACAAAATTATTATTATACCGTATTTAGAGTGCGTTCTACTAAACAGTGTTGGCATGTTTTTTTAAGCAGTAACGTATAATACAGAGGCGAAATAAAGAAACGAAAATTTTCATAGTTTTTTGCATATTTTTCAAAAGTACTCTTTTACAAATATTCTAAACTTACACTAAAGCATTATACAAATAATTTAAGTGCACGAAGCGCTTGGACCACCTTAATAGCCCTTGATACTAATATCCTATTTAAAAAGATCAAAAAGTTATTAAAGATAGAAGATTATTGAAACTTATTATACAAATTTTTATGAAAGATTGTACTTATGTTTTGTGGGACATACTCTCAAATTATTCATAAATTTATTCATCAGTTTTTAGGGAATCTTACGATTAATATTATATTCCAGACTTCCATTAAGCTAACTGTAAGCTTCCAAGTTTCTATCAAGAATTTTTAGTATCGATTTTTCAAATATTTCATCTAAGATTTCCAAAACCTTCCACAATCTTTTTCGTTGCTTCCAGAAAACTTATGTGAATATTACATAGAAGATTGTCAAATATCGGGAGTGACGAATTGCATTGGAACTTAACATTTTAAGTTTTTAGCATTGTTTTCCGGTTATCATTTGTTTAAGCTGACTACGATCTGTCACGAAAGATTATATTTATGTTTAGTGGGACCTCTTATCTGAAATTATTCATAAATTTACTTCAAAGGTTTTTAGAAAATTTGACGATTAATGTTACATTACAATATTTTATTAAGCTTACTGTAAGATTTCTAGTTTTCTTTCAGGAAGGCTTTTAGTATTGATTCTTAGAACCTTTCATGTATAAGGATACAAAAAATTTTGAAAAATTTTTATGAAATGTTTCAGAGTCGCACATTTGCAATCATTTAATCGCTAAAGTAACATACGTGACTGTCGAATTTTACTGGAACCTTACATTAAGCTTTTCGCATTATTTTACGGTTATCTTTAGATTAAGTTTTGCTGCAATCTTGATATGATATTGCGAATTTTCCATCGATGTCTCAATTAGTATTGAATAACCACATTGAGATTTTTACTGAAATTGCTGCAACGTTATTACCTAAAGGAATGACGGTTTATAAAGTATTAGGTTTGCCTGTACCTTCATTATCCGATTCTTCATCTAATAATACTGTGCAATCAAAGGAAGCGCAATTTTTGAGGCAAACACATGTGTTTATTTCGGATGAGGCACCAATGGCTCCGCGTTACGCCTTAGAAATCATGGATAGGACTTTGAAAGATATTATGAGTAATGATTTATTGTTTGGTGGTAAAATTGTCATTTTAGGTGAAGATTTCAGACAATTGTTACCTATATTACCAGAAAGCATTCGAAGTGAAGTAATAAACTTATCTATTAAAAGTGGCATTTTGTGAAATTTGATTCATAAATTTAATTTAAGGAGGGAGGACAGCTTTCAATTCTACCCATTAAAATAATCTGTAATAAAGAAATTTGAATAAATAATAAAATTTTGAACTAATATACTAAAAGTATGTTAAATTTATGACAAAATAAGCCAAAAATGGAAATTCTACGAGTCAATTCTACTGCTATGTTGATCAGAAATATTAGTATACGTGTTTGAGAATGCCGTAAATTATATATGAGTAACGTGCTGTGGGCGTTAGAAATAAATGTGAACAACATTTGCATAAATTAAACTATAATATATATCAAAACCTGTCTATAAAATATAATCACTATTAGATAATTTCATAACTGTAAATGGATAATTAAATTACAATTGTTGAATTATTTAACGTCGCTATAAGTTGTTACAAAGT
>JAWWEQ010049504.1:0-13321 GCA_035583055.1 Torymus tubicola
ATTCTTCATATTTTGGCATCTAAAAACATACCTCAAAGTTTGAGCAAAATCCGTGATCCGGAGGCCGTGACCTCTCCGAGTCAGAGTTATATAGTAATTTACTACATTATTTTCATTTATGTATAAAAGAGGTTTTAAATATAGAAAATATTGTGTACATTCGAAAAATATAATAAACTTGCTATCACAAAATATCTAAAGGAGGATTTCGATATCAGTCCTCAAGTGGAAATATACACTACGCACGTGAAGTCAATATACTTACTTTATTAAATTTAAGTATGATTTATTTTAATATTATTCACCTGAGAGAATTCTTCCTTCTATTTTAATTGAATATTTAAAACACGCACTCATAATAATGAAAATACTACCTTTCCTCTGATAGCATACAGCCTTTGATTAAGTTGTGTAAACTGGTCCGTAAGAGCTACGCTGATTAGAATGAGAAAAAGGTCCATGAAATTCCATGAAAACGTACTAAGGAAATTTACAAATTGGACAATTAAACCTTTCCACAGGGCATAATTGGAATCCGTAAACATCTAACAGATAGAAACTGATTGTTTGAAAAACTGATTTAATAAGTGAAATGTGATTAATTTTGTTTGCATACTTGTGGAAATTGAAGTGCGAAGTATGTAGCAATAATGTCTCTATCCCCCCGAATAGTCGCACATTCTACAGCACTAACATATCCAGACAAAATCGACAAAGTATGCTCCACTATATGTGAAAAAATATTTATTATGTTAATAACACTATATTTTATACTTTACGAAATAAATTTTTATCTTATTACTATAATGGATAATCTACGTACAAATAACAGTCGCGATCGTGAAAGAAAAACAGTTTTAGCAAAGTGTTAGGTGTATTGGCAAGTAATTCACAAGAAGATCGCCGAGAGCGAATTTAATGATGACTTATTATCGAAGTTTATCAACACGCTGGATGCAGAATCGCACTGCAAACGCTATAAAAATCGCGCGTGCACAGCTTAACAAAGACAGAAAAGTTGCTCGTCTTAGGAATAATGAAAAAACATGGCGCGCACGCGGAAAGCAGAAGCGAGCCGCGTAGACCAAGACAAGGCGGGTGTTACCGTGTCGTTAGTGGATCAGAATTGCAAATGAGCTGGGATTCTTCACAGGGGCAATCTCTTACCGAGAGCGAGTATCATGACGACGGCGCTGAGGATCTTGAATTTCAGAGAAAGATTGAGAACGTTGGCTCGGCGCGGGTTGTGTCGAGCTGCAAGCTCCCGCTCCATGCACTCCCAGGAGACGGCGAAGCTCGGCCACTGGCGCGCCAACTTCAGAAACAGCAGTGTCGTTATTCCGGCCGTGAAGGAGAAGACTAGATTGCCTGCAAAATTCCCGGACTTCCCATTAGCTTTTCTTCTCAAGATAGAATTTCGGCCACGTCATAGCGCCTTCAATCGTTTTAATTACTCGGACTCGCCTACTGACTTTCGTGAAAATACCGCATAGATTTTTGCCAAAAATACACGCTAATAAATCTATATCGTCAAAAATTATTATTATTACTCTTGACCAAGAGATAAATCCGCAATTTGTCAAATATTTAATTTACATTTGGCGCTATATATAAACTGCAGAATAATAGAAAGCATTATATGATCCAGGTAAGAGCTAATTTTTTATTAATTATTTTATGTTAGATATTTTACTTAATTAAAAAGTCTCTTTTTTCATTTGAAAAAAATCGAGTACAGAATTGTTTAAGTAAGTCATCGTTGTGTCGGCGTAGATAAGGCAGAGCCAGTAAAAATACGAAAAAAATTCGAGTCCGCTGCAATATTAACGATATACCACCATGACGCACCATTCCTAAAACCGTTACATTTAAAATATTATTTTAACTGTATAAGTCAACTCGAATTTAAGAAACACTGTTAAAGAGATACAAAAATCTAAATCTCTTGTTCTGTTAAAACTCAAAAAGTGTTGTCATTTTTTTAAACAAAATGAACGTAATGTATAAACATTGATTAATATATACGCTAGAAAAGAAATTCCTGGCATTTTGAAATTAGTTTTATGATAAGAGCAAAATAATAAAACTGGCTATTTGCATGCTTAGCGTGTACAGCTTTTCCGGGCACTTTTCGGATTAATGAAAACAATTGCGAACTTTTTTTATTGATTTATGTGCTATATCTTTTACATTTTAAAGGTAAAATATATTTAATTCAACTGAAAATAATTTAGCGGAAAGGATGTTAATATGTTTATGTCATAGAAAATGAGCTTAAGGTAGCACTTAAAATCGCATCATCCCATAACTAGTCATTCCCCCAATCGGTAATATAAAACGTATGACCCATAAGTTATCACCCATTTTACACTTGTAACTTTTAATCTATCACACGTGATAGATGACTAGATCTGATCCATTCTATTTGTAAAAAAAACGAACGTGATAAATCTCGAATTGAATGTAATGCTTTTATTTATGCTCTGATTGGTCAATTGTATAATAATATATTCTTAATGTTATTTGTTTACAAAATTATGTATTATTGAGCTTAGAACTTGTTTAAAATAATACTGCAACCAACTTGACTCTGCTCGGGCTAATTTATACTCATGTCATAATTAATTTAATCGTTTATCAGTTTAATATGCATTTATACAAATTGAATTTTAATCTAAGTTCAAAATATAACTTTGAAATTAATTTTCGAAATAATATTAATGAATAAACAATTTCATTATAACAAGAATTATATTGTAGCAAGAATTTCAATATTATATTGAAGGTTCGTGCAAAGTAAGATAAAAATATAACTGAAACTTTATTACTATATGATCGAGAGTTAATAAGTAACTTTATTGAAAAGTTTTTTATTTTCAAATTATTTTAATTTTTTTTGTAAATTTATCTGTAGTTAGTCATATTTGGAGAAGATATAAAATGACTGAGTTGCAAAGATTTATCCAACTAGCCACTATTCCGAAAATGGTCAATCAATGCACAAAGATTTTATTTTCACACTATAACTAACTAGAAAATATTTTTAATTTTTGGACCAACCATAGAAAAACTTTTCAATTTCTGTTTGAAAACGGATTTGATTTTTATCTAGGTACACATAATGATAATAACCATAAAGTTGTAGATTATGAACAAGCATATTTTCTAGACTTTTTGATGCTCGATGTACTTAAAATAACTTAGTATTTAAAAAAAAGTGTATAGTATATAATGCTTGTTTGTATTTTAAATACTAACTTGTTTTACTAGAAGTAATGGATGTGGTTGCTAATCGATGGATGCTAAATAATGTAAGAATTATTGATCCTATAGTTGATAAGCAGCAATAAACGATCTTCAAACTCCGCCATGTGAATCTAGTAAAAAATATTTTATATTAAAATGCTTTACATATTACATATTAAAATTTTGAAAATATTTATAATATTAAATATTGAGAATGATGCTGTACAGAGCACATTAAAAGATATGTATTAAAAATATTTAACGTAATAAGAAAGAAATTTTTCATATTTTTTCATATTTTACATTTGTAAAGTGTATAACAAAAACTTTTGATGTACTCTAAAAAATGTATGAAATAGAAATATAAATAATTTTTCTAACTTAAGTTCAGTTGCGTTGGTTGACCTGACACCGCTGACTGGAAAAACAGCAAAAATCTGGGCCAAAATAATGATGGGCCTGAGGGCACAGTGAAAGCTCCTCGTACCCTCGACGAGATTGGCGCCGGAATTCGAAGCGCTTGGTCTCGATACTTCAAAGAAAAATTCTTATATTATTGGCTCCCCAAGGCTTTGATCTTTCAAGAGGAACAATTCACCTAACAACAAGCTTTTTCTACTTTATTTCAACGCTTTATAAGCTTTCTGAATTGAGCATCATTTATTTGTATTTAGATACAATTAAATAATTCTACACTTAATTAATATAAGAAATAGCTGGAAATAACCTTCATGTGTTGTATGGTAATTAAAAACTATTAGGCTTTAGAATTGTTTTCAAATGCAATACAATATAAACATTGCGTAAAATGGTTTATTATAACGTTTAAAAATGTTTCATGATAAGTTTATACTTGACATTCGAACGTAACAGCCTGAAAATGTTGCTGAAGGTAGTATTAGAAATTGATTATGGTACTCACCATCAACTGGCATCGAGTCCATTTTCAAGGATTCGTATCTTCCGCGCTTGGGCGACTCGGCGGCCTTCGTCGATCTGAAATGCAATTGTGACATCCACGAGCGTACTTCAACTCATTTCATTCGACAATTTCCTTCCTCCGACTCGCATCTGCCCCCCAGTTTACTGTCTCATTTTTATCTTACGTTTCGCGCCTGCCATAGAAATCAATCAAAAATACTGGTTCGGACCATTAAACTCGTATGCTTTACACGTGGCCCATGAATCACTGAGGCGTCGATGCCTTCTGAAAATTCAGAGGGGTTTTCCGCGCGAGGCCTACCACGTAGCTTGCAGGTCGATCGAAGCGCGGGCTCTGCACACGCGATTGCATAGTCGCCTCCGCACGCGCGAGTGCAAGATAAACTCATTATTCGCGAATCTACGATTTGATCGCACACGAAGTGGGAGCGCGAAAGAGAGAGGGAGTGAGAGAGAGAGGTTCGGTAAATAGGGAAAATTCAATAAGTTTACCGCGGTAACTTGAAGAAAGGTGGTGGGGGAGAAGCTCGTTTAATGCCCTACGCGCTGCGTATAATCCTTGAGTCGACGTTTGTTCAAGCTTCGGCGGTATTTTTCTTTTCTTTAGTCCCTCTTATTTTTCACTCGTTTGCTTGTTTGTCGCTGGAAAAATGCGATGTAACGCTCGCCCACTTTCAATGAGAAATAATTGCTTCTCTGAACATTTCGAATGTCCACAGTATTTGTTCATTTAAGTTCTTACTTTTTATATTCATATATCAAATATTCGCTGAATACGTTCCTAATAAATTTAAATATTTTATCTTTTTCTTATTTTGTAATAATTAAATGAAGATATAATTTAGACAATATGTTAAAATATATTTTATTGAAATTTATATTAACTAGTGATTGCAAGCATGCTCGTGTACCGTACGGCATTTTGTAAAAATAAATAGAATTTATATCTAAAACTTAATGTTCTCTTTGACGAAATTACTTTGAAAGTTACAAGTAACGTAAATGATATTATCAGATACCATTCTGCATATACGAAGCTTATCTTACTAAATCGGATACAAAAGTCAAATATATAGCATTTACTTTGATGTAATATCCCCCAAAATAATAGATATTTTACCAAAACTACTTAATGACACAGCAAAGTCGCTACCTTTTTTGTAATAAAAACCTACGATATAATGGAAAAAAGATTATCAAAAGATCAATTTGATTTATATCAATATCAATAACAAATGACCAAAAGCTTTTTTTAAAATTATACTTAATGTCACAACAGTAAATTACTACTTCATATATGAAGAAATCTACAGAAAAGTAGACGTTCTCAAAACTGGTCAAAATTTTTTTTAAGGTACACCTCCCAGACAGATTTTTTCTTTTTCTTTAAACAATAAAAGAACGGAAGGTACTCGTGTGCAATAAAAAACGACTTTATGACACCCTCTTATCGCTAAATCAATTTTTCATATGTGAATTTAACACGGGAAAAATTGACGAAAAATAGTCACCAATTGTTAATCAATATTAAGATTCTGAATATGCCGACGAACTTTTACAAGATATTAGCGAAACTAGTACAACGATAGAGATTTAATTTAATCTAAAGTTGGTAAAAATGGGACAAACCTGTGCAAAATTACATGTGTTCAAAAATCGTAAAAAATGACGAAAAACAATGTAAATTATATGAAAAATTGATTTGGCGATAAAAGGATATCACAAAATCGGTTTTCATTACACACGAGTACTTTCCATTACTTTGTTACATAAAGAGAAAGAAAAAACCTGTCTGGGAGATGTGTTTTAAAAAAAATTTTGACCAGTTTTGAGAACTTCATAAGGTCTACTTTTCTGTATAGATTTCCTCATATATATGCGATTATTATACAAAACTAATAATATCTATAAAAAACATCGTACTTTTTAAGTAATACAGATTTATTATCATGTACATGTAAATTTTAAAATAATAATTGTACACTACTTGTTACTATTATAACAATAAGCCGATAATGATCAAATCAAATAAATAATAGATTTGTTTGCTCTTAATTAGTTGCATACTATATGTATGTTATGCGGAATTGAAAACGTAATATAGAAATGAAACACTCCAAGAATAGAAAATGATTTTAATTAAAATTAATTTTTTCGCCTATTATCTTTGTCTAATTAAATACTTCGGTTTGAAACTTACCTAATTTTCCCGTTAATAGTGGGCGATCTCCTAGTAATAGTCCATACTGGGACCTGCAAGTCAGGTGTTTTCGCCGGCTCTATGCGATATGACCTCATAGTGCTATTTACACTGGCCTAGCCTGATATTACTTATAATCATCGATATCGGTATGTGCATACTGACATCAGCTCATCTTTCTATCGATTTTAATTTATTTTATAATAATAAGTAATACGTTATAAAAAAAAATACATTCTTACCTCGTTTATTTTTGAATAATAAATCCTTAAACGAAAAAAAGATATTTCTTTGTTAACACATTTTTGTTGAGAGCATCCTTTTTTTAATATTTAGCACGACATCCTTGTTAACAAGCCATTTTTACTTATAACTTGATATATATGTTTGGCATTTGTTTTTGAAAATGAGATTTATCAATCTAAGAGATTCTTACTAAAATTCTACTAAACTTAGATGAAAAAGCCACATCGTAACCAATATATAAACAACTAAAACCCAACTAGTTTTTATTCATATTTACGATGAATTATCTATGTATTTATTTTTAAAACACCTAGTATCAGATATATAATCTTTGTTTACTAAAATGAATAAAACCATTAAGAACGTAAAAATGAAAAAATTTTAATATTCTATTAATTACTAAAAGTAATAAATAAGTGCAAATTTCGTTACCAATCCAAATAATGAGGAATGCATAACTATCAAATAATTAATAATTAATCACAATTAGTTTTTCAGAGTTTCATAGAAAATCTTAGTATAAAATAATGAGTATAAATCTCATTTATTACAAGTAAATTTATTCATGTATCAAGTTATCCTTCCTTCAGATGTATCACTCGAAGAATCCTCTCTGCAGGTATCTTCGTATAAAGTCTCTTTATAACTCAACTGGCATTACGTTCAAACATTGTGTTCACGTGTGCTAAACAAACCCGAAAAAGTACGATGAACCCGAAAAAATAGCCTTGTGGCCGGAATACGGCTTGAAAACCGTTGTGACTTATGACCTCTCGGCCCGTGCAAAAAAATCGCGTCCATCAATCAAAGTCAACGGACGCGCGACAAAGAATGATCCATGCGAGGGCCATCGGCCGATGTGTACACTCATCCATACATATATAGTTATATGGTAGCCACTCGCACCCAAAATATATAATGCTGCTGGGCCGTTAGATCGGCGAGGCTGTCGTGCCAGTGTGGCTCGAAAGTTCCATGATTTCTCTCATCCCTTTTCGCGCGACACTCTTGTAATACTCCACGGCGGCCGGCAAAAATGGACTGTCGTCGACGCCGCGGCGACTGTTGTGTGATGCGCGTCGCTGACGACGACCCCTCCCCCTCTCCCTCCCTCAACCCTCGTACGATTAATCTTGCCCACGGACACGTCAATGACGTGTTTGTCACCGAGACTTGTGGACAGCCGAAGACGACAGGAGTAACGTTTAGAGGCTCGCCTGTATATATATAGCTGTCCTCATTATTTTAACGAAATGTGCTATGAGGATCAAAATAAGGGATACAGATCAATCCATGCTACTTACACTCGTAATTTTACTCAGTGTAAAGTCAGCTATTCTTACGAAATAGGAAATATAGACTAACTTTTAGTAAAAATCCTGTTTCATCATTTTAAAAAATTATTTAATTTTCGTATTCTGTGAGGAAATGAGAGAAAAACATTATTTGATATAGTGCAACTAATCTCATTTAACTAGATATGTGTTATTTTGCATTCTACTTTAAACAATATAATTATATACTTACTACGTCTTGTTTAAAATCAAATTTGCTTGAATAACTGTTCTATTCGAATAATTAATAGAGGAAAGCCTTTTACAAAGGATCACAATATTGTATTTTTACAAAAAGAAAATAATTTTTAGTATACATAAAAAATGCGGCTAAAGGCACATATCAGGGTACAAATTTACCAAATTGAATGTCGCTGAATTTAAAAAAAACTTAATAATACAAATTGTATGGACCCTTTTCTTCTTACTAGGAGAGGGTCACATCTCCGAATTATTGATTCGGCTGAACCTTTAGCATAAGTTTTTAGATGTAGAAATATGAAGAGAGCTGGTTCATTAGACCCTAACGTTAAAAAAAATTGAAGTTATTGATATTTTTAGCTTTATTTTGAAAAAAGTCTTGAAAAGGCCTCTTCTTAAAATGGTAACCATTTAGATTTAAAAAATCTTAAATATTGTTTAAAAAAAAAGCAGAAAATAAAACTAGAAGAAATGATCGTTCGTACACTTCTTCAAGAATTAAAAAATATTGATTCCTTCTAAAGTTATAAAGTTTAAAGTTGAGTATCAAAAAGACGCTGTTCAACCGCTTAAAATTGACTGTTAAATTGATTGTACATTTTAGTGCATTTTCGATGCCTAATTTAAAAAACTTATCCTTAACTTTAACTTTTTCACGCGCTTATTTGTGAAACAAAATTAAGAGCGTATCAATTAGCTAAACTATATAGACTCTTATTTACGTGCAGTTACGCGCTTTACATCCACCCTGCTTAGATCCTTATTTTCGGATAGAACTGTATATGAATCATTAAATATTAAATTGTTATAATGTGAAAAATATACAAATAACTATATGAGAAACCTAAGATGTTCAAGATTATAATATTGCAAATAAAAGGACTCTAATATTAAAAGAAATAAATTGAAGCAAAATTATCGTTTTATTTAAAATGATTGTTTAATGAAATCATATATCCTTCACTTTTCTTATATCAAAACAGATAAAGCATAATAATCTATATATGCTATACTCGAGACGGTTAGTTGCTGATACAGTAAACTTTTCATACTTAAACATCTTTCATTTACGCTGATTTCAAATACATCAAAACATTATTCCTTTTTAAATAATTTTCAAATAATAATTTTCAAGAATTGTTACCAAAGTCAAACGAGTTACATTACACACTAGTTGCATATACTAGGTTTTGATATAGTATACGTAAAGTCGCTCTATAATTATTCCGCAAATACTCCGAGTACAATGTTTCGTATAGTAAGATAAAAAAATGTTGTTTGAAGCAAGGGCATAATACTGAACACTGTCGCGTGACCCGGAAACATTTGGGCTGGGAGAGCAGTGAATACATGTGGATCACACAAAGTGTATACGACACTTTTGTTATGAAATATACTATTTCAAAACAGGTGCAGTAAATCGATACCTTTTACACCTGTTTTTGTGTATAAAGAACTACTTTTTGACACTAATTTGAAAAAGTAATCCATTATGAAATGCAAAAATGTATTTCCTACACTATATAATTGTCGCTTTATTGATACAAAAAAAGGACAAAAATTGCATTGGATAAATTAAAATACCGCTAACATGTACATTTAAAACCAAGATCTTATGTACGGCTATTTTCGTCTATTTTTTCCACGTTATATATCCATTTAACAAATTGATCGACGTTAAGATAGTATCACAAGACCGCTTTTTGGGTTCCAAATTTTATTCGTTTATTATATGACCAATTGTATAAGAACAAATGTGTTACAAACGTGTGTTTCAAAATTTTGCTCGGTGTTTTTATATTCGAGTTACAGAAAACTTTCTGTAGAATTGCACTTAAGTATCTGTTATTTTATCTTACTGTGCCATAAAAGAACCACTTTTTGATATTATATATCAGCATTTCAAGCTAAACCATATCCAATAAAACAGAACAGATAAAATTATATTTTATACTGAATTTGCATTACTATATATTATTTTCTTTCTATTATTATTTATAATATTGATATAATTATAATTTTTGTATAATATTACATAAGATTTTTTGTGATTTTATAACATAAAAGATATAAACATTATTTATTAATAACTACTAATTTAAAGAAAAAAATACAAGAATATACATTCGTATATTTTATTCTTAAAGACATATAATTTGTCTGTTGAATTACTATTAAATATTCACTAGTTATACAGATGATATAGTATTGTAACTATGGTAAAAGTTACTATCGTGGCTTTGGAATGGGATCACAAATACGCGGATCGAACTGTTTTTTCAAATACCTTATAATTAAGTTAGAGTTATTTATGTTTGAAATCTAAATGTCATGTTTGGTTACAATTTATAAGTACGTAAATATAAAGGCAACGTTATACATATGCCCGATTCAAAACAACAAAAAAATATATACACAATTCTTATTTATAACGTTTATTATTTAGTATATTTTTCTCGTTTTTTTTTTGTAAATAATCTTTATTATAGCTATATTAAATCAATATTTTCATATTATTGCCGCATATCTTCTTTATAAATGTAAAACCGTTGATACAAAGATAATTCGTGACAAGAGTACGTGCAAACATTATTAACGAGTAGATTAAATTGCAAAACGTATTAGAAACCTAAATCCTGCTGGATATTTTAATAAATGTATAAAACCAAAAAAAATAACTGGAAAAGGAGTATATTTTTCTTATTACTGAAGTTTCAATATAACTTTAAGTGCACATGTATATATGTGAATGTATACATTATTTCAAGAAGATATGAATGCCAAAGTAATTTGTTAAACATGAAAATTCTACGGAAGATACTAATAAAAATCACTCCAAAAAATTTAGATAATAGTTTTTATACGGACGAATTAGAACAGGGCAAAGTAATTTTTCCGAATATAAATATACAGTAATGAAATAATTAAATAGAATAATGGAGCTAATAACACAGCAATCGTGTTTATACTGATTTTTGAAAATAAAATTCGTATGAGAAAAATTAATAAAGTCCCTCAAAAGAATTTCTGGTGTACATTTGATATACACGAAGGGTGGAACAAATCGGAAAAACTGTTAAGAAATCAAATAATTTCATATTAAAAATAAAGCGCCATTACTACGGAAACTTTCAACAAAAACTAAAGTGTAATAACTAATAACTAATGTTTATATAATAATTAATTGGAATTATAAAAAAGGGATTTCTCATAAAACCATCTGTTAAACTTGTGGCAATCAAAATACTAATAACTTGAGGCATACTTGTTCTAGTCTCACGAAAATTATCTTGAGTCAGTTTTGGACCAATATTCACTATAAATAAAATAAACATTTTAGTAGTAAATTGAGCAATTTTACTGAATTCAAGTAGGTACATTTAGTATGAACAATTCAATTATGCAAATCAATTTTATTTGAATGAAAAGTCTAAAAAATTCATGCTAATAATTAAAGAGAATTCAATGATGTGACCACAGTTATTTGAGTAAAATAATATTAAATTTGAAATTACTCTATTGGTAATATTTTCTATACTACATTTTTGTAAATAAACTTATCAAATCTGTGGCTTCGAGGCATAACCACATAAGTCCAATTTTTGAGTTTCTGAGAAAAATGGGTTTTAATTTTGTAACTTATTCATAAGATTGGAGTAAAGGAGATGGGGCGCGATAGTGTACGAATAAATTAACACATTTAAAACAAATATTTACATGGTGGTATGACGAGGTTAAGAATGTTCTCCTTCGTGAAAACTCGAAAAAGTATAAATTTATGTTGTTATACCAGGAACTTGGACTTATCTAATAGACCTGCTCTCGTCTATTTTTCGATCATTTTCGTTAATTTAATTATGAATTTGAATCAAAATTAACAGTTAATCAACGAATAATTATGTTAAACATAATACAACTTGAATAGCAACTTGAATACAACTTGAATTCGCGATAAATTAAAAAGCATTTTTTTTATTTCGTCAAAGAACAGGTATTATAAACTAATTTTCAAAATTCTCACGTTTATAGCTTATATCGTAGCTTTGGAGCAATATTTTAGTTACTACTGACAGTTTTAAATAAAAAAGACCCATTTAAAGATACAAAATCCAAGGTTTTCCCGATTTTCAAAAAAATGGACTTATGTCATTATGCCTCAGAGCCACAGAAATATAGAAATGTAGTTGCTACTGAATATAAAGTTCTTTGATAAAAGGCTTCATTTACAAAGTAAAAGCTCAATATACTACCGGCCTTCCGACCTCTAATAGATGAAATGGCAAGCGACATACTCAAAATAAATGTAAAAGGCGTTGGAATAAATAGAAGCGACCTCTAGTACTTTGCCAGGCATCGCATGGCGACGCGATAGAGGCGTTTGTTTGCAGAGAGAAAGAGCTTGGAATCGAATACTTCATCGAGCGCATTTAATAATGTGATAAAATTCCTCGCACACGTGTCATACGTGCTGTTCGAACCTTTTATGCAGCGATAGAACAGTACCTAGTTCTCTTTTTCTCTTTATCCACTTCCCTCTTTTGCCTTTGCCGGTCGCCCGAAAATGAAAAACCTCGTTGAGCACACATATCAAGAGACGTGTTCGTCCATTGCCTCTTTTTTGCGAGCTAGCGAAACACGTTTCGTGTTTGGTTGCTCAGGTTTCCGTAATTGTTTTTCCTCAGCACCGTTATACATTATTTAAAAGCAAAAATGCTGTTTGTTAATAAAATGCTATCGTGTCACAGTTTATGTACGTGATATTAATTAAACCTATAGGAAATTAAAAATTCTACATATTTTTTGCTTATTTGTTTGATTGAATTTGTTGTTTTTGCATTATAGATTCACCGCTATTAAAGGATAAAATAATAATATGTATTTGATAGTTTAGGCACAGGTATAAACTTACATGTACATATGGGCAGTTCTCTAGTGAATCGAGGTAAAAAATTTTTTTTCTTTTAAAATCACCTAAATCGCTTCGTAACCATCCCATTTGTTATCCTGAATTTTTTCAGATTTTTTTCACTTCTAGTTTTTTAGTGCCAGAAGGTGAAATTTGGCGATTTTAGCACTTTCTGCATTTTTGACCGATTTTGATTAATTTATAACTCCTCAGGGAAGCATTTTTCACGATAAACACAAGAGACCT
>JAWWEQ010049505.1:0-13320 GCA_035583055.1 Torymus tubicola
ACACTTCCTCGCGGTGTCGCGTGGACGAAACGCTGTATCGTAGGAATTCGCAATCGCATCATTTTCTTTTCAAAAAAAATTACTGATGGGAGAATTTAAGGAATACGTCACGGACGTAACATAAACATTGTTGCCAGATGGCTGTGTGACTAAGATCCACGATCTTCTTAATCCACCGATGCGCAATCTTTCATTGAGCTAGCAGCTTTTTTACGTAAAATTCTTTTTATTACTCTAATTCATATAAAGTAAATTATTAAGTTGATCTTAATATAACATTTATATGTTTTCGTTTTAAGTATTTTAATCATACTTTTTATCATTTTTTAAAAATAGTTTCTATTTATTTTTAATGGAATTATTATTATCTACTTTACCGACATTATTTACCATTTGGCTTTACCAATTGGCAAACTTGAAATGCATACAAATATTCAAAACTCTTCCTCGTGCTCTCTTTTGTTCACTTTTTTAATTTCGCTTTTTGAGATACTGTAAAATTCATACCTGCCCCTTCATTTCATTCTGTAAAAAAAATAAATATGCCAACAACGGAAGTTAAAATAATTAGTAATTTTTAGTAAAGTTTAAATACAGTTTGAGAATAATGTCATAATTGTGTTCAAATGTTATGTGACACCTTTAAATTTGGAAGAAATCAATATTTGTTTTATTTGATTTTTCGATTCTATATATAATTCTAAACTTGTAAAAAAAAAGTTTATGCGATATATTTGATAAATTCCCGAAGATATAACCAAAAATGTCAATATACTTTTATAGAAACGTGCCACCAGTTTTTACGGATCACACAAACGCAAGACACAAGAAGAACCAATTTCTTACAACCAATTTTACGGTTAAAGAAAAAATAGTATATTACGCAACTAGTGCGCAAAGATGTGGATCACCCCGCACACGTGTTGCGTATATTATTTTTTCACAGAAGTGCGTAAAATACTGCAAATTTATTAAAACAATACAAACTAACGTAAAATGGTAAATGTAATAAGAGATGCGAGTCGACTCACTACGCTCGGGCGAGAAAAATGACTAGTAAATGGACATAAATGAGGTAAAAAAGTAATATAATAATATAAATAAACTTAGAAAAGTTTATTAACAAAGCTATTACAATAAATGTAAAAAAAAAAAAAATTTATAATTTATAATGGTTGTTTCTATATCATTTTTTTATAACAAATTTAACTGAACAATTATTCAGATTGAAAAAAAAATTCTTATTTGGTAATAGAGAATTGAGATGATTAGCATGGATTTATTTATACTCGTAGCATCGTTTGTTTTGATTAGCCCGAGCGCCCACAATTCCATGAAATTCATATTGGTTTGTTTACTTATTTTGAGAAATTTTTAAACAAAGGGTTCGAAGCGGCTCAAAGCAAGTGTTTTGTATAGTTTGTTTTGCTTGCTTACCGTGTGCGAAGCAATATGTTTATATACATATATTTAGATCTGAGTGTGTAAATCTATTGCTTTGCGCATTGAAAACAAGCATGAGAAGCAGTGTTTTGTGCATGCTGTGTTAAAAAAGATTAATATTTCAAAATGTTAATTTAAAATTTATTAAAATAATTTTTTAATTAATTTTTTAACAACAAAATACTATGAAAAAAAGCGTTTGGGCTACACATTCAACTAAGAAAATATGTTAACTAATTTAATGTTTATATATTTTATACATACATACATAATCTAAGCACATACAAAAATTTTAAATGCAATTCATGAACTCAAATCGCGCGCTCATCTGGTAAAAAGTGTGAAAGACGCCGCTACAAGACGCCACGAAACATTGCTATACACCATGATCGCTGCCTCGCAGCTTCAGCTGTCAGTATCCGCTACTCTGTGCGCCCACGTGTTTTTTTTTTTGAATGTGTTTGAGATTAGTTTCATTGACATAGACATTCACTCAAGTAAAGTTGTACCATGGTATCGCCCAAAACTTCAACCAATTGGATATTATATAATTATAAATTATTTGAATATTAGATAAGTATAAATTATTTAAATAAAAATTAAATTTCTAAAAAGCATAGATACTTTCTAAATATTTCTTTTTCAGATTTGCAGCAGTAATTATTGTTAAATTCAGATAGCTATTGGAAGAGGCTACATTCAGATAGATCTTCAGAGAGATTAATTATCATGAAATTTGATAAAATCATCTGAAGGATTAAGAACTATAGCTATATCTCTAGTTGCGATAACTCTTATGTAGTAAGTTGCATATTTTTTACTTTTTTCTCTACTAACTAGAGTTACATATTTATTACTTTTCCTCATAATCAGTTAAGCATTTTTTATAATCATCATTAAATTTCTCTTATAGTAATTAAAACTTTTCTTTATATATATTCAATACATTAAAGATTTTTTATTTTTTTTTATATAATTTGCTTTTATAATATTGAAATAGGTTTTGAATTACTATTTTCCTTTTATATGTTTGTTTCTTGTGATCTTTTGAATATTTTAATCTCAGCTACATATTTTATTGTCTCAACTGATTTAAAATGATTATTTTTTACAGAAATTTGTACCTGCTCAACCAGTATTTTCTCAGTTTCACTGATGTATTTTTAGATGTTTAACTACTTACTACTACTGCCTGTACTGTTTACTAGCTTAAGTCCGTAGTACTGAAACAACACTGGTAAGTCATATCTTTTCTTGTTATATTAACACATCATTTACAATTACGCACTGTGACACGGCAAATTTTAGTTCCCCAAGCCGCGTCACCATACTCGCCCTGAGGGTTATTTTACAATTATACGTCCTAACACCTTCAAACTTAACGGCTACGCGACCTATTATTTTCTCAATAGGCACCCGGCCGCATTGCTAATACTCTCGGCCATTCACGGCACAGACTCTTCACCTGGGCGTAGATCCGGTTCACGACGGACGACCTGGGGCGGTCGTAACCCTCGGCGACAAATCTCCTGAAATCGAATTAGGATGCGCGACTTTAAGACTACACAATATACACACACGCGGGGAAATGTGGCACGAGGTGGCACCACGCGGACAACACAACACTTACTTCCCCGGAAAATAAGTAATGGCTACTACCCTCACGTTTCAACACAATTTATTTTATTTGATTTAATTCCACGCTAATCTTCGCTTTACAACCATCACACAGGCGTATCATAAAAATGGCCGCCAATCTCACACAAATTCGCGATGCGACGAGAGAGAGCACACGTATACTATCGGCGAATTCGTCAGACTCACAGTTTCGCGCCCTGAAAATAAATGGCAAGTCGGAGGGCGAAAAATGGTCCGCCGACAAAATAGATAGGTTTCTCACCGTAATCCGTCGTCTATCTCCTCAACTGGCACAATTCCCCTCGCACTACTTCTCTCGCTATTCTCACACGTAATTCCAAATTCTCTATTAACTTGTACTTCGGTACGCTTCGCACTACTATCGCGGAATGAACGAGCACGCCGAATATTCTCGCTCACTTCCTTCTTCTCTCATTTCTTTTCCTCTTGCGGTCTCTCTCACTCTTATACCTGAATATCGCACGCTAATTAACTTACGTGATACATCATCATAATTGTCGCTACAGTCCTTCTTCTTACCCTTATTCTCTCTCACTTTCATACTCCGGCGCATACTCTTTCTTTCTCACTCTTATATACTGCTAGCTACATGCAGCGCGCAGGCTGCGGATGGCTCTCTCGCACTTTCTCTCCCACTCCGGCGCTCGCTCTCTCTCTCTCTCTCTCTCACTCATCTACGCACGTGCAGCGCGCAGGTTAGCATCTCCCACTCCGGCGCGCTTGCCTTCTCTCTCACTCCTATGCGCGCGGCGCGTTTTTCTCTCCCGTATTCTCGTGTTGTATAGCCGCCGTGTACTTGTGTGTTTTTGTAGTGTGTGAGTGCCTGTGTATGTGTCTGTGTAGTTACTGTGCATGTGGCCGCTGCTGTTGTTTATCTCCGGTTCGCGGGGACGGCACGGCTTCGTCGCGGCTACTGCCTGCTGGCTCGGCGTATGTGTGTGTGTGTGTGCGGCCTTGGCCTGTCAGCTGCTTCTCGTTCCTCAATAACAAAACAAGAAAGACATGTATTAGCTTCGGTGTATTACACACACACGGAGCTGAGGACGAGGAGGAGTCGACATAATAGCGGCTGACTATGCTGATGCAGTTTATGCATCACAGCACATACAAAATCAATACTTTTTAATGTTTTATGAAAGAGAAGAAGGAAAGGAAGAAGCAGATTGTCACTTCATCTTTAACGCTGTTTTCTACATAATGTCAACATTTTTTACAGCCAAGAACATTATTTACTCAAATAATTTCGATACGAACAACTCTTCAGCCCTAAACTACATAAAATATCAACAATTTAAGCCCAACTGGATTAAAATCCTTCTGTGAACCTGCAAGTGACGGCAAAGTCTAAATTTTAAAATGTTCATATATTGGGACAAAGTAGGTCTAGAATTACCATTTTTGGCTTATTTTGTCATAAACTTAACATACTTTTAGTATATTTATTCAAAATTTTATTAATAATTCAAATTACTTTTTCACAGATCAATTTAATGGGAAAAATTTAAAGGTGTCATTCCCCCTTAAAGAAATAATTCACGTTGCTCATTTGGAGCCTTAGTACTTAAATCTATTAGCTCGGGATGAAACCTGAAAAAGGATAACAACATACCTGGTGATTTTGCAACCAATAAATGGCGATAACGAGTTTCACCAATTTCAAGTAAAGTAATTGAAACGAGCGTAATTTGATGACCTTGACCTTAGTAACATTAATCTTATTGGTTTATTTACGCGAATTACAGTTTTTAATTTTATACCAAATTGTTTTAAAATAATAGCCTAAAATGTTAACTGTGATTTAGTATTGCATAATAAAGATTGTGTAAGAGAACAATATACTCTAGTAAAAACCGGAAAGTATACAAAAGGAAACAAAACAGGCATGGAAAAAGCGAACACTTTTCCCAATATGGTATAGCCGAAAGAGAAAATATATGTTTTTTTACATAGACTAACTTCTAATGAAATATTTATAAAGACCGATGGACCTAGCGAAAAATTTTATAATATTGTTGAAACAAACCAGATGTTTAAAAAAGCGTAGGCGGTTTTTTTCTTACGCACTTCGCAGTAAGAAAAAAACGGATAGGTCGGAGTGCTTGTTTACTCTGGTCGAGTATTTCCCTTTGAAGAAAAGTTTTCAAAACTCTACCTATTATCCAAGAATTATTAAAATTTATATGACTAAAAACATCCTAATTAGAGCAGCATGTAACACAAACTGTACTAAAAAACCACTAATTATTTTGTCTTACGGTGTTGGCATATCGATTGCGCACTACAAAACTTAGAGCAGTGAATTCACCGTTTTAAACGATTCATTGTCTTTATTTGTTTACAGACTAAAGCAGTGAAATGAACTCAGTTGGTAATGGTAGGACTATGGCACCCTGTTAAAGCAATAAAATCACATTTTATATTGAAACGTTTCTAGTCAATAGATGCAGTTCAATTGCTCTAATTTAATATCTCTAATTTAGGAGTTTTTTTAATAATGACTATTATATATAATTAATAATCATTATTATAATTTACTTAATTTCTTTTTAGCACTCTCTATATCGAAGCTCCCATGGAAGTTCTTCTTCGGAGGTTAATGCAGACAAAGATCATAAAGATATGAAAGATCATGTTCGACCACGTTCTGGATCTGAAAGTAGCAGAAATCCTGTTATTAAAGTCATCGATCTTATTCGACATCGAAGTCATAGTATCATCAGCGCTGAAGATAAAAGAAAAGCTGTAAGTTTTACGTCTGAAGACACTTATACTTCGCATAATTTCAATATTTTGAATATTACTATTATTAAAATTAAAATTTTAAACAAAAGAAATCTGATTTTATCATTTGTAGATTATATTGTCTTTATAAAATTTGTTCACAGTTTTAGAATTTTTTAGATACAGTATAGTGACAAATATGTATATATATATATATATATATATATATATATATTAACAGTAAGCCCTTGAGTAAACTCATCAAATCTTTGCTAAACTTCAATTTTAACTTCAGCTTTTTTCATTTCCGTAACTTAGAAATATTAGAAAATTGGTGCAATAATCTTAGCTATTGAATTTTAAAATTTATTAACAGATTGAACATGATATCCCACATACCACATTTCGTTTCAAGATCGTTCCAAGAACGTTTCTGCAGGAACGTAAGAACTTAAAAGCCGAAAGTTTTCATGACATTCGCGCGACGTTACTGGGACGTCAAAATGCCCGCATTTTGGTTGACACATGACGTTCCTGCAAGTTTCTCAAACGAAATAAAGCTTCGACGAGCAACTGGAAAATCTTACAGTTCCGTTAAATAAACAACATTAGAACGTTCAAGAACGTTTTCGTGTCGAAAACTAAAGTTTTTAGGACTTCCTTTGATATGCTGCGGACGTCGGAGCAACGTGCTCGCAACGTACGTGCAACATTGATCCGTAAAAAAACGTTGTAAAAACGTCAATGCCAGGTTGCACAAGTATTTTTAAATATATTTCCTGTATTTTTTCACGAGATAAAAACGTCGTTCCAATTTAACTACGCACCTAAGTTATATCCTTGGTCACATTGATAACGTTGTAGCATCGCCCTGATAAAGTTTCCCCCCGTTAGTATAACAATAAATAATATATAAAATAATTTTTTCAGAATTACAATGTCATTTTATTGTTCCAAAAACATTACGTTACAATTTTTTATTGTCTTAACATACTTCTTTATATAACATTTTGTTGAAATGTTTTTAGAAAAAATTTAGTATTTTCACATAGTAACTTTTTATAACGAGTATAATATTTATTCCTTCTCTTTGCTACAAACTAAATAAAAAATTAAATTATATCCAAACATATTTTGTACTTTAATAATGAGGCGTGCGCAATTTTTTCTTTTCCTAAACAGTGTCTTCTAGTTCTTCGGTCGTATTTCAAGAGATTAAATTTTTATTATTTCTTTATTTTTATATTTGATTTTGTTGGCTTCTTTCAACCACAATTTAGCCGTCTCCTCGGCGTTGAATCTCGTGTAATCTGTTGTGGCGTTGTGGAGAATGATACCTGCTAAAATCGTTTCAATTAGCATAAAGGATCTCATATTATATATCGAAAGTGAATTAGGTTTTCAAAATGTATAAGACAGAAAAAAGACTCACTTGAAAGTATCTCCCAAACTGCTAATTTTCCAAAATATATTTTTTTCGAACTCCGCGAGAAGTAAATTCTACTGCGACTTTGCGAGTAATAACTTCTGCTAACATATTTCTCAATCTATGATGTTCGGATCAGTCGCCAACTACCTACAACAGAGACATCTGAAAAAACGAAAATAATTTAAAATCACAATACGTACTTAACAGTTGAAAGCATTGTATAACTTACTAATCTCTACTTAAGTGTTTTATCCTTTAAGCTTTTATCAAATTCCAAAAGCTGCTTTAGGTCGTCAATTGGAAGTTTTTGGCTGTCGACAGCGGTTGAATATTTACTTCAGCGTCCAGTTCTCGAATGGTTTCGTGTTTTTTTATCTGCTTGATTTATTAAAACTTATTTTACCATTTCTGTGAATAAAACAATCAAATTATAAAGAGCTCGCTAGTTTGATCAGAATTAAATATAAATGTGAATATTTTTTAAATGTACTCGATTCAAAATTATTTTTTTATTTATTTATTTATAAAGAATATACGGGTAGAAAAACTCATGATAAAACGGAAAAATAAAAACACAATCAAATTTAATTTAACAAAATAATGTACAAATAAATTAGAAAATTACAAAAATATTGTGTATATAGATTTATGTGATAGTAAGTTTTATACAACATTTGAAAAGTTCGTACGTGTTTGAAATCATTACAATATATACAGAAATATAAGGTAATCTTGTTCCACCTCGTCTATTTATGGCAAAATAAGCACCATTTAGCTCTGTTCCGCTCCGCTGTGCTTTATCCCAAATTCTGAACCAGTAAAGGGAAAATGACTTTGGAATGGAACGGAACTGAACGAGCGGAGCGCACTCGAGCAAAATGCCGCAAATGTAGAGTCAGTTTCTTGTATTACTGGACAAAACATGTAATACAAGTGTGTACAACCTTACTTTCAAGCCAGTGGCGTATTAAGCATACATGCCGCGTCTACGTCAAAAATAATGTGCCGCCCACTTAAGGAAATAAAAATTTGAACAAATTCATTATTATGCTTATATTTGTAGGCATGACGGCTGCTCGAGTGTCTTATAATTTCACCTGAGCGAAAATGGTCTGACTTTAATATTTAACAATTTAACAAAATTCAAGTTTTACATAAAATTTACATTAAAAGTAAATACAGTAATTTATATTTCAGTAAGCCTTCCCCTCAATATTTATTATAAATTTTGTGACCTGGCAAATTGCCATATTCAATGAATGTAATGTACTAGCTGACTCTGTGGCAGTCTTACAGTGTGGTATAAAAAAAACCATTAGATCAGCAACTCTTAAGAAGTTAGGAATGCGAAAGAGCCAACTAAATCTGGTCGTACCGTCGCACAGTGGTCCAACGCGCAAAAAAACGGCCAATTTTCTTGCTTGCCTCGAAATTTGAGTAAAAAGATAAGGTTGAAGGAGAAACGAGATACTTTCACACCCTATATTATGTCTGCGTTTCTCTCGGTATGATCCGAATTGATATATCTTTGTATAGTGATGAATATGTACGGTAATTATATAGAAATCATATTTTCGGGCAAAATCATTTTATTTTTCGATGAATACGGTAGGGAAAAAATTTATTTTATGTACCCATATTTATATATGGTTATATAATATGGTAATATACATGACGTAATATGCGCACACGCACACACGCATACAGTCAAATTCGACTTATATGTGATTATATATGAAGGTTTATATATAATTATGTATAAACTTATTCAAAAATCGAATTTTTAAAGATAGGATTTCTACATGTTATAGCACTCATCTACACAAATAAATACACGCAGCAACAAATACACACATAGAAGCGCACATCCACATATATATATGGGCAGTTCTCTGGAGAATCGAGAGGTCAAAATTTTGTTTTCTTTTAAAATCACCTAAATCGCTTCGTAACCATCCCATATGTAGTCCGCGGATTTACACGTATAAACCTTTATATATGATCATATATAAATCGAATTTAACTGTATGCGTGTGTGCGTGTGTGCACACACACAATCATGCACAATACTTATTTAAGATCGAATTCTATATAGAATACTATTACGTCATGTATATTACCATATTATATAGCCATATATAATTACGTATAATTTATATATAATCATATATTACTTTTTCAGATCAAAGTTAAATAGTAATATAATAAATATGGATACATAAAATAAATTTTTTCCGTACCGTATTCATCGAAAAATAAAATGATTTTGTCCGAAAATATGATTTCTATATAATTACCATATATATTCATCGCTATACAAAGATATATCAATTCGGGTCATACCGAGGGAAACGCAGACATAATATAGGGTGTGAAAGTAACCTTTTTCTTCTTCAACCTTATCTTTTTACTCAAATTTCGAGGCAAGCAAGAATATTGGCCGTTTTTTTTGCGCGTTGGACCACTGTGCGCTGTTTCGCGGTAACCGCCTTTCCGAATGTTGGTGTAAAATTCGTCCCTCGTGTGGCGCGTCGGACGTAAGTGTCGGGGCGTCTGATATGCTAGAGTTTTTTCAGTGTAGAATACTTACCTTAAGCTCCTAAACCTACCGGCCTCACGCACTGCGGGCTGCTCACAAAAAGTTTAAATCTTGTAAATCCTAAATACCTAAGCCCACAAACCCCGAGCACGTAGATAAGTTACTGATAAAAAATTTAAATAATTAACCCTAACTCCCAAACGCACCTACGCCACGCACGTAGCAAGTTGCAGATAAAAAGGTTAAATGTTGTGAACCCTAAATATCTAAACCGATCTACCCCATACGTGTAGCAAGTTGGTAAAAGAAAGTTTAAATAATTAACCATAAACACCTAAATCTACCTATCCCGCTGTTTGAGAATGCCGCAAATTACACTCCTCAACAAAATTATTGCAACAAAATTTTTCGTTGAAAAATTGCCATTTTTCAAATGCTTGTAACTCGGTCAATTTTCATTGTATTGAGATAATTTTTTTCTCGTTTTGTAGGGGATTATTTGTTCTTTCAGGAAAAGTGATGTCCAATAGCTGCGTGATAATGCCACATTGATATGTCTTAATCAGGCCTACCAACTTTTTTTTCTTAAAAGACGCAATAGTTTGCACGTTTACCCGGATAACCAAAATTTTTTCTCAAAAAACCACACATACAATCTTAAAGTACACTTTTCAACGAGTATTTTAAAAAAAAGGTCGCCTCTCAACGATTATTTTTTTTGACCGAGTTATGCCATTTTCAAGATATTCCTATGTTTTAGCCAGATACCGCCCACATCAGCATTACCGATACGTAGCCCTGAAAAATTATAAGATTACGTTTAACAAATTCGTGCCCCGGGAGCTGTCCTAAACCCACAAGAAACCACATTGCTATTCGTTATTTTTTTTTAATTAATCCATGAAAAGTGTAGCTTTATTTAAAATTATACAACTACGTTTTCGTTACATTTAACATTGCACCTCCGCACTTTTGGTAAAATTATCAACCCTACCGACAAATCAATTAAAAAAAAAATAAAGTAAAAGTTTAAGCCGGCATACCGGCCAAGAGTTAAGGCGAAAGATCATTCAACATAACTTTTATTATACAGCGTACATAGCAATTAAAAATTACAGTAACATATTCTTAATCGAAGTGCCTCGGCTTGCTGAAATCCAATCTGCTTAAATTGTTGCTCTGCTAGAAGCGGGACTGAGTCAAAGCGATATATTCAGAAGAATGGGTATTCATCGCTCAACGGTGTCACGTGATTTTAGTCGGTATGAAGAAACAGGTTCTTATCGCCGGAGGACTGGTAAAAGTCGACATAGCATTACTACAAATCGAGAGGATCGCAACATTGTTAATGAAACCCTGCGCAATCCAAGGCAGGTTGCGCGACAACTTGAGAAGCATGCTTTACCAGGCAGAACAATTAGCGCTCAGACGATAAGGAGACGCCTTCATGAAAGGGGTTTGAGATTACGAATTCGTGCTAGAGTGCCTAATTTAGAAGCAGTTCACCGACGAGCTCATCTAAATTACGCCCGTAATTATTGACCTTGGACACCTAGAGAGTGGAGACATATGTTTTTTACAGATGAATCTCGATTTTGTCTTTACGGAAACGATGCTAGGATTCGAATTTGGCGTCGTAGACGACAACGTTTTGCACCAAATCACGTTGATCCAACTCGAGCGTTTGGTGGAGGATCCGTTATGGTATGGGGTGGAATATCAATGAACCATCGATCAGATTTAGTGATTATCCCACCCCCAGGACTAACAGCGGGACGTTACCTAAACGAAGTTTTACGTCTTCACGTAATTCCAATGTGTCGGCAAATGGGCCGTAATTTCATCTTGATGCACGCCCTCATACTGCAAGGATAACTCGTACTTACTTGGAAAATAACGTAGAGGTATTGGATCATCCTGCTAATAGCTTAGACCTCAATCCTATAGAGCACGTTTGGGACATGATGGGTAGGCGATTACGTAACTTAGAGAGACCTCCTACTAACCTCCAGGAGCTTGAGAAAATTCTGAATGAAATTTGGTACAAGATACGTCAAGATTCAATTACAGCATGCATTAATATGCAAGAACGGATAAGAGAGGTAATTCGTCAGCGAGGTGGCAATACACGGTACTAAAGGGCTTTGGCGGATAGGGTTTGGAGTCAAAAAATACTGCGGAAGTGACGAGCCGCGGGGTCCCTAATGTAAGAAACGGTTCACACAATCGGCCCTTTTTCAGAACCACAATGTTGCGTAAGAGGAATATCTTTAAAATGGCATAAATCGATGAAAAAATATCGTAGTGGAACGACTTTTTTTAAAATACTCGTTGAAAAGTGTACTTTAAGATGGTATTTGTTGTTTTTTGAAAAAAAATTTTTGGTAATCCAGGTGAACGTCAAATTATTGCGTTTTTTTGAGAAAAAAAAGTTGGTAGGCCTTATTAAAACATAGCAATATGGCATTATCTCGGAGCTATTGGACATCGTTTTTTCCTCAAAGTACACATAATTCCCTATAAAACAAAAAAAATTATCTCCATACGATGAAAGTTGACCGAGTTACAAGAATTTGAAAAATGACGATTTTTCGACGAAAAATTTTGTTGCGATAATTTTGTTGCGGAGTGTAGAATCAATCAATAATTTAATAAAGGTTCGGCTCTCTACATTTGTGAAGTTATTATTTCATCTGACAGCTCCCTGCAAATATAAAATGTAAGAATATTTACTTCAACAAAAAAAACCATTAAAGGGGGCTCACACCTATAAATTTGGAAAAGAATCAAAATTTTTTTTATATTTGATTCTATATATTATTCTAAACTTGTAAAAAAAGTTTTTGAAAAATTAGCGAAGATATAAGCATAAATGTCAATAAACTTCTATAGCAACGTACTACCAGTTTCAACCAATTAGGTCTTTATCGCAAACGTAAGCCAAATCAAGAACCGATTTCTTACAATTAATTTTACGGTTTAAAAAAGAAACTTAATATTTTAAAATGTTAATTTAAAAGTTCTAAAAATAATTTTTTAATGAATTTTTAACAAAAAAATACCTTAAAATAGCGTTTTGATTAGATATCAAACTCAGAAAATACGTTAATTGATTTAATGTTAATATATTTTATATACATATATAAATAAGGTAAACACATATGAAATTTTAAATGATATTCGTGAACTCAAATCGCGCGTTCGAGCGCGAACGAGTTGGTAAAAAATGTGAAAGATGCCGCTGCAAGGTGCCACGAACATGCGCTGTGATCGCTGTCCCGCAGCGTCAACTGTCAGTGTCGGCTGCTCTGTGCGGCCACATGTTTTTATTTTGATGTGCCACTAGTTGCGATCTGATGTAGTAAGTTGCATATTTAAAACTTCATTCTTTACTAAATATTTATTACTTTCTTTTCACTATCAAGCATTTTTCATAATCAGCATTAAATTTGTCTTGTAGTGATTAAAATTTTCTTCGGATATCCAATATATTAAAGATTTTTTATTCTTCTTTATATGATTTGCTTTC